>CM051367.1:6342875-6417875 GCA_028015245.1 Cardamine occulta
ATTTAACCCTATCTTATCCTTAATCGACTTGTTAAGAAAAGTTTGGGCTGCAAGTTATTGAAGATTATCCAACATTTAATATATCATTAATCAAATTATATTTTTTAAATGTAAAGATTATTAATTTTGAGTAAGAGATAATTTTGAAATTTTTTTTTAAAACTGTATTGAAAATATAAAGTGACAATTGTGAGACAAAAAATTTACTCTACAACGATCCTCTTTCATAAACGGAGGAGGGAGTATTTTGAAGTATATTATTACCTTTCGAGTAATGTTTTTTAGGGGTGTTCAAAAAAATGCTAGGAGCTAAGTAGATTGTCTAACTTCAAAAACATATAACTGGAGTTTGACAGATTTTATGCGATTTAGACATTTACAACATAAAACAATATACAGTAAATTATTATTTGATAAATTGACAACCTTTATAAATGAATAAATTTCGTTGGTTCCGAGTTAGGCTAGGATAAAAAATAATACAATTCGATACAATAATAAGATAATTATTTTTTAGAAAATCTTGGGTAAATAGATGGTCACATCTGTTGGATAATTCCAAGACTTGAAAAATAAGTTATCTACTTCTAGAAGAAGGTAGAAGAGATAAGATAAAGGAAATATAACAATATGTAAATAAGTAGATTCATATTAGATATGGAAGTTTATCTTTTCATAATAAAATAAGAAGGTGCTTGTTTTATTATAAATACAAGTCTATAGAGATGTGTTCCATAAGACTTTGAGAGAGAGATTTAGTTTTGAGAGAGTTTCTAAATCTAATAAAGAAAAGTTGTTTTTTAAATCTTTCAAGTTCTAGTTTGATATTTGATTTAAATTGGTATCAGAGCTTAAGTTGAAGACTCGATCAAAGGTGGTGATTAGGGGTTTACAGATTCAAGCATGGGAGACGCGACTCATGCACCGCGAATGAAGGACCTTGGAGCTCCATCCATCTATTGTCCGATGTTGACGTCGACAAACTATACAGTTTGGGCGATGCATATGAAGATAACTCTTCGAGTTAGCGAAGTGTGGGAAACAGTAGATCCATGATCTAATGATCCAAAGAAGAACGACTTGGCAACAACACTCCTATTTCAATCCATCCCCGAGACGCTCATCTTGCAAGTCGGGGAATTACGCTCAGCAAAGAAACTGTGGGATGCCACCAAATCTCGACACCATGGAGCAGACCAGATGAAAGAAGCAAGACTTCAAACCTTAATGGCGGAACTGGACAGGCTGAAGATGGGTGACACCGACTCAGTTAATGAATTTGCGGGCAAGATATCAGGCCTCGCAGCTCAATCAGCCTCTCTGGGAGAAAAAATTGATGAAACAAAGCTTGTGAATAAGTTTTTGAAGATACTTCCGAGAAACAAGTTCATTTATATCGTAGCATCTCTAGAACAAGTCCTAGACCTAAAAACAACGGGATTTGAAGACATAGTTGGGAGACTAAAAGCATATGAAGAACATGTAGGGGAAGAAACTTAAAGCGAAGATCAAGGAAAACTCATGTTTTCAAACTCAAACAACAACCGTGGAGGGTTTGGAAAATTTTGAGGAGGAAACAGAGGCAGTTTTAACAGAGGCAGTTATAACAGAGGCGGTTATAAGAAAGGCAAATAAAGGCAGGGGGCGAAGGTTCAACGGCCAAAATCAAGGAGAGGAAACCATAGAACATGACCAAAAGGAAAAGAAAGATCTTTCCAAAGTCATATGGTGGAGATGTGACAAGCCCGGTCACTATGCATCACTTTTTCCCGAGAGAGAAAAGGAGACAAACTTTCATAAGACTCAAGAAGCTAAGACTCTTTAGGTTCATGAAGTGGTGCTCCTGAATGAATACAAAGTGTTCCCTAAGAATTATGACGCCAACAAAGAATGAGTTTGGTATCTAGACAACGGAGCAAGTAATCACATGACGGAAAACAAGGATTTTTTCTCAAGCTTAGATGAAACCATCAAAGGGAAAGTGAAGTTTGGTGATGGTTTGTACGTTAATATTGTCGGAAAAGGCTCCATAGTCTTCGTAGGCAAGACTGGTGAAAGAAGACCACTCAATGATATTTACTTTATACCCGACCTAAAACATAACATTATAAGTCTTGGACAAGCAACAGAGCATGGGTGCGAAGTAAACATGAAGGGAGATCCACAAGGAAGGCTGCTAGTACAAGTAATCAGATCTCCAAACCAACTCTACAAAGCACCCATGGAAATAAGCTATCCGAAGTGTCTTTCTATCCAAGACGACGAAGCTATATTTACTTGGCATGCTCGGCTGAAACATATAAGCATTGGAGTTATGAATAACATGGTGAAGAAGCAAATGGTCATCAGGATGCCGCAGGTGCAATATGATAAGAATGTATGTGATGCATGCTTAGCCAGAAAACAAACGAGAAATTCGTTCCCAACTAAAGCCACATTTCGTGCAAACAAGCATTGGAGTTAATCATGGAGACTTGTGTGGACCGATAACACCATCAACACTAGAAAACAACCAGTACGTCTTTGTCTTAATGGATGATTTTTCAAGGTACATGTGGAGAAGAGTGAAGCATTCGATCGGTTTAAAAGGTTTAAAGACTTTGTGGAGAAATAAACTAGGCTTTCCATTAGAACCTTTCACACCGATAGAGGAGGAGAGTTTACCGCAGCTGATTTTAATCAATTTTGTGAAGTAAACGGACTCTCTAGACATTTAACTGCACCATATACGCCACAGCAGAATGGCATGGTTGAGAGAAGGAATCAAACATTGATGGAGATGACAAGAAGCTTGCTTAAAGCAATGAAAATTCCAAATGATATGTGGGGAGAAGCTGTACATCATTCGACATATCTCATCAATATAGTTCCCACAAAAGCCTTGAAATGTCAGACCCTGTATGAAAGCTTCACGTCCAAGAAACCAAACATCAAACATTTAAGAGTTTTTGGGTGTGTCACATATGCAAAGATCACTGGACCACATCTGAAGAAGTTAGATGATAAGTCAAGAATTGTGATCAACTTTGGAACAAAACCAGGCTCCAAAGCTTACCGACTCCATGATCCAGTCACGGGAAAGGTGATTGTAAGTAGGGACAAGGTGTTTGATGAGAAAAAAGATTGGGATTGGTCATCTACAACGAAACAAACCTATGTAGAACCAGGAATGTTTATACTATCCCATGGAGGTTTGATAGAAGACGGAACGACGAGAGTCATTGAATATAGTGACAGCAGCCATAACATTGATATCGACGATGGTAGGAGCACTTCGAGACATATCTTCTATTTTGGTTCATCAGCAATCACATGGACGTTTCAAAAGCAACCCACCGTCGCGTTATCTTCATGCGAAGTTGAGTTTATGGCAGATACGGAGGCAGCAAAAAAAGTTATATGGCTTAAGGAATTGATGAAAGAAATATTAAGTATAGACGAGAAGGTCATACTTAAAATCGACAACAAGTCAGTCATTGCTCTCACCAAGAATCCAGTGTTTCACGGAAGAAGTAAGCATATACTTTCTAAATATCATTTTATTCGTGAGTGTGTGGAGAAATGAGCAGATTGATGTGGAGCATGTGCCTGGCATGGAAAAAAAGGCATACATACCCACCAAGCCATTAGCAAGAATCAATTTCAAGGAAATGAGGAATCTAATCGGAGTACAAGCGATTAAGCATCCCGGAGTTCAATTTAGAATTATGGGTGAGAATGTTGGATAATTCCAAGACTTGAAGAAGTTATCTACTTCTAGAAGAAGGTAGAAGAGATAAAAAAAAAGAAATATAACAATATCTAAATAAGTAGATTTAGATAAAATATGGAAGTTTATCTTTTCATAATAGAATAAGGAGGTGCTTGTTTATTATAAAAATACAAGTCTATGGAGATGTGTTCCATAAGACATTGAGAGAGAGATTTAGTTTTGAAAGGGTTTCTAAATCTAATAAAGAAAAGTTGTTCTTTAAATCTTTCAAGTTCTAGTTTGATATTTGATTTGAACATCAATATCATAAATTAATAACCCTAAAATTTCATAACCTATAAATAAGACAGTTTAGTAAAGTATGATTCTATGGGTGATTGTTTATTTGTAAATTTACATTTTTGTTGGAGTTTATTTTTAAAGTTTTCTTACTGTATCAAAAATATTTGGTATTATCTTCGCAAATTGTATCCAAAAGTTATGAAGAAATTATACGCGATAATTTTTTCCTAATGTCTTTTGCGATTAAAAATATCAAAGTAATTTTTTTCAATTTCTTACTTTAAATAGATTTTTTGTAAATTAGACAAATCTCTCTATAAATTAATAATTATTAATTTATCGATTAATTAATATCCTCTATAAATTAATAAAATATTATGGTCCCAACATTATTAATTTTCAGAGGTTTTAATGTATATTGTTTTGATCCAATTAACAATATCTTCTGTTTCTCATACACAAACCTCATTTCCAATTATAGGACTCAATGTTTCCAACCACATAACCCCTAGCACCATATCACAACCTCCCAAGGGAATTAACATGACATCGGCTTGACACATTATTTTGAAAATGCCTTGTGAACTTCTCAATTGTACTACTCACAACTAAGTTTATCACATCAATCACTACAACCTAACAGTGGCGGAGGGAGGTAATGATTAGGGGTGGCAAATGACACCCATGAATTTTTTAGGTTTATTGTATTTTTGTTATAAAACTATATTAATTTTAATTAAATTAACATATTGATCTCCATAAAATTAAAATTTTATACTTTGACCCCCATAAAGTTTTGTTTCCCCTCCGCCATTGCAACCCAAGTTAGCCCTGCTACCATGGATTTACATTCTAACTTCTCAACAACCTTCACATCCATGAAATTTTATGTTGACCCTGAATCAATGAGAATGAAAAATACTTGTTTTCCTTGTATTCTTTTTACTCTCATTGTCCAGTAATATGAGATTCCTGAAACTGCATTAACTGAGATTTGTGGCATCTCACCTTCTTCTACTTCCTCCACCAAATCATCAGTCATACTCATTTCTTCTTCATCCTCATCTATTTCCAACATCAACAATTCTATCTTATTATGTTTTGGGTAATGTCCAGGAGAATATTTCTCATCACAAAAGTAACATAGGCCATAATCTTTTCTTCATTCGAAATAAATTTCATTGGCTGAACACCATAATCTTTACTATTTAGTATTTACTACTGTAGTTTGATAATTGGTTTTTGGTTCGTTCGTTTTAATACTATTGTATTTCCTTGTTTTGACTAACTTGATTTTTCAACTTGTTTGAGGACTTAGCAATATTTATAACCTTCCTCGAATGTGTGCCTTCTCGTGTAGCCTTCCCAATAATAAACATTGTCTCACAGATTGGGGTTGAAACATCCTTATGTGCATATGTGTATCATTTCTGAAACCAGCCAAGTATGCACCCACCAAATACTCTTCGGATAGATTCATCCTTTTCTTGATAAATTCAATCTTCTCATAGTATTATTTCATAATATGTTCTATCTTTTGTAACTGTTTCAACTCAGCAATGGGATAATCACAAACATCCTCAAATATTTTCTTCAGTAATGCTTTATAATAAGACCAATCAAACAACAAATTACCAAAAGTCGATTGTATCATTGATTAATGCCAAATATCAGCATGACTAAAGTGTATAGCAGTCTGTGGCGGACCTAGGAGGGAATTTTACCCGGTGCAAAATGCTATAAGGAGGGTTCTAATTGATGAACTCAGAATTTAAGGAGGTGCATATCTTCCATTGACGCCACTTAAGTATTGTTTTTGGTGTTATAAAAGCAACTTTTATATTTAAAGGGGTGCAGTTGCACCAGCTCCCTCCTACGTGGATCCGCCCCTAATCTTCACTTTCATTTTTGCAGGTGTAAAATCAATTGCAAAGAACTCTTCTACTTTGAACAACCGTTCTTTAACACCATCACCCTTGAATCTTGGAATATCAACCTTTTCCAGCCTTATTAAACCTGAATAATTTTGTTAATTGTTATACCGATTGTTTCTACCTTGTTCTTGATTATCAAAAGACATCTTATGAGTTATCGATCCTTTATCTTGCTATTGTTGATTTCCACTCAATGTAGATTTATTAGTGGAAATTATATGATTCGCCTCAAAAATGTATATAATATGTTCATTGATCATCTTATTCTGTCCAGCCACCATTTTATTTGATTCGGCTACGATTTTGCTTTGATATGCAATAATTCCTTCTAATACTTTCATTCCTGGTAAAACTTGATCAATTCTCGATATTAATGCTTCTTCTGATTCATGAACTACTGCTCCTTTTAGTAGTGTGTGCGACCTAAGCTTAAGCTCAGTTAGAAAACATGACTAGGACATCTTTCGACTCATGTGCAACGTGTATGTTTCGTGCTTGATAGGAAACTTCAACCTGATGATATGTTGATGGTACCACTCTCATTTGGTGAATCCAAGGTGTTCCTAGTATGATGTTGTAAATCACCATTTTGTCGACTATCAGGAATTTGACTATCCGAATTAGCGGACTGATGTCACTATATTTTACATGTTTTTAGCCTTCATATATCATCATTTTACTGTAGTTTCTTCCATTGTTTATACCATTTCGCATCATATTCATCACTTTAGAGTACTTAGGACATTTTGCATGAGCATTGCATACATTGTGCATATTGGAACTGATATTAGGTACTTATGGAGCTTTGGAGATCACATTCCAATGTTTGAAGCCTACTCGATCATGCACTCGACCCTGGAGCTCGAGTTGGACGCCTGAAATACCACTCGACCAAGAATAATCGAGTAGAGAGCTCGAGTGCACATACCCTGAAGGTCCAGTCAAGATCACATCACTCGACCAGCATAGCTCGACCAAGAAGACTCGAGTGAAGGTAGCTTGGTATGTAAGTCAACTCTACTCGACATGGATTGCTCGAGTGGGTTAGCTCAAGGGGAGAACCTGCCTTTGGACCAACTAGTCGACCAAGACCACTCGACCACATAGGTTGAGTGGATTTTTCCTTCCCAGACATAATTTAAGCTTTTAAGCTTTTGTCCTTTTGTGTTTTTAGGGCTTCCAGACATTTTAGTATAAATACTCTTGTTGTTTATTAGCGAAGGACGCCTCTTTCAACCTAATCTCTGCCTCTTCAATTTTCCTCTCTTGTTCTTCATTTTCCTGAATTTGTAACTCTGATTACTCTTTATCTATTTAGTATTTACAATTATTTTCTTTTACAACATCGCTCATCTCATCTTTATCTATCTGATATGTCATTTTTAGCATTTTCTGGGTTTGTGTTCTTGATGATGAGTTCTGAGTAGTGATTAAAAATCTTAAGGATGGGATAGATCTGTGTAAGATTCTTTGTCTCCTTAGATGTTAGGCTTGAAATTGTATAGATCTCTTCTGGATTAGGTTTTTTTAATGCTTAGTTAGCCCATGGACTGGTAATTTTGATCTCAGGCATTTCCCATTGGAAGGTGTTGATGAAATACTTGAACCAACTAATACCAGATATCTATACCTTTAACCCATGACTTATGAGATTTTAGCTGTATTTTGGTATTAATGAATTGGTTCTTAATGCTTGCCTATATTATGTTTCATTGATATATGCTCTAAGTTTCTTTGTATTTTTGATTGGGTATTAAGATTAAGAAGTGGTATAGGCATGTTGGTGTTTCTCACGGGAGTGGAGCCACCTTACTTTGATGTTCATTGTCTAGAGATAGCTTCTGTGAAGTTTTGCTAAGCATCTAGGAGAGACCAAGGAGAATCACATATCCATGAATCCCATCTTTAGGACCCTATTTCCAATTGATTGTTATTCTACTCTTGCTTGCTTTGTTTGTTTTGTTTATTGTTGTTGATACCACTCGATCTCTTTTGCTCTATCATCTAGGTCGAGTATTTTACTTCTTTTAGTTATTCTCTGTTTAGCTCGACCCTTTAGGTCGAGTGCTTTTCTCGGTTTTGTCATTTTCCTGCACCACTCGATCTCTTTACTCGATCATCTAGGTCGAGTGGTTTCCTTGCTATGTTTTCCCTTGTAGCTCGATCACCCCACTCGAACTGACAACTCGAGTGGGTTTTATATTTACTTTCTCTTGCATTATTTAGGTTGTTAGACATTCACCACTTAATCTGCTTGGCTTAAATTAAATGAATTGAACACATCCGCATTGCATAGCACAGTCTTTATGATTGGATTGACTTAGTATTCCCATCACTATACTATAATTGCATTGCAGGTCACACTTAGCATTTGCTAATCACAGACCTACGTAGATAGGCAACTTGATAGTGCCTATTGTCATTGTTGTGTCTCCGTCAAATCCGGTTAGGGGTTGGATGGTCAGCTTAATCTTGTAGTTTCTCACATCCATTTTTCTAAGGTTTCTTTGAAGAGTACATCCACCGAACTTCTTGTGTCGACTAGACCTCGTGCAACTTGGCAATCTGCGATGTGGATTTCTCTAACCAGTGGGTCATTGTGCGGTGTGTCTAATCCCTTAGTATCTACCTTTGGTGAAGGTTAGTTTTTCGAACTAATAGGCCAATTCATCCACCGGGATAGGTCTCCACTTCTTGGTTGTGTCCGTCCATCTTTAGTAGTTTTTTATTGAACATACCGAATCGTTACACTCAAAGATTCCTCCCATGATCATTGCTACCCTTTGGTTTGGCTGTGGGTGGCAATGATCATGGGCCACTCCTCTCCATGATCCTTTTGATGGGGGGGGGGGGATGGGGTTTTATCTTTGGTCAATTGTTCGGGGATCGCTGGAATGTCGTTGGTTCCTTGACCCGCTGATACTGTTCGAAGAGATAATTTGTAAAGTTCTGCACAGCTTTGTTGAATGCTTGTGTATCTTCTGGTGCTCGCAATAGAGTTCTTCTTCCTGTAGTTCTGCTATGCTCTACTTGTTCCATTCGGATAATTGAGGAGTCGGTTGATGTGGCTGTCAGTTATTTATCAAAAGGGTTGTTGCTCGACTGATGTAGCCTTTGCTATAGTGTTGGCGAGGTTCATAGTAACAATCCCGCGGTTCGTGGTCTTTTTATATTTCTATGCTAACCCGTGCTTTTTGTGGTGCATTCTTTTTGGTCATTGCTTCCCCTACTTCTTCAATTTTGAGGTACCTAGTTGCATGGTGAAGCACATCTTCCAGTGTGCCCAGCTTTTTAATCTTTATTTCTTTTCAGAAGACTGATTAGAACCAGAGACCTTTTTCGAGGGGCCTTAGCATTGTTTCGTCAGTGTTAATTACTTTTGCTATAATCACGTTGAATTTATCAATGAACGATCTTAAAAACTTTCCTCTTTGTCTGGTTTCTCCGTAACCTTTTCATTTTCTTCTCCCATTTTCTTTTTCTTTTGGAATTTTTTTTTATCTTTAGAGCCCATTGGCTTCCCACGTTTCAATTGAACTTTATGTTCATTTACTTTGCTCCCATCAAAATCCTCTTTTGAAATTTCAACTCTTGATGGGGCATTTGTAGCGAGGATATAAGACTTTGTCACCCTTTTGATATATGTGAACGCATCTGGTAATTGATTTGTCATATTTTGTAAATGTACAATCTTTTGTACTTCCATTTCTCGTTATTTAGTAGGAGGATCAAGATGTACCAAAGATGGTGTAAACCATGTAATATCTTTTGATACTTGTTTAATTCCTTCCTCCCCCCCCCCAACTCTGAAAATTCATCTTCTTTATAATGGCAATAGGCAAAATGTGTCGTAAACATATCACCAGTTTGCGGTTCAAGATATAGAAATTATACTCAGTGATACATAACTGACGTATATACCCAATCTCCTATGCGGCCTCATTTTTTTTTTTTTTTTTGTGGTGGGACTATAGGAACATAAACCGCACATCCAAATATACGGAGATGGGATAGATTTATCTCTTGGCCAAATGTTAATTGTGAACGGGAATATATATTTAGAGCACTTGGTCGTAACTGAACCACTGCTGCAGCATGTAAGATTGCATGACCCCATATAGAAATTGGGAGTTTTGTTCTCAATATTAACGGTCTAGCAATAAATTGAAGCCTTTTAATCAAAGATTCAGCCATGCCACTTTGTGTATGAACATGAGGAACCGGATGCTCAACATCGATTCTCATTGACATACAATAGTCACTAAAGGCTTGTGAAGTAAATGCATTAGCATTATCAAGCCTCACTTTCTTTACGGCATAATCAGGAAATTGCGCTTTTAACCTGATTATTTGGGCAATGAATTTTGCGAAGGCCATATTTCGTGTTGTCAATAAACACACATGTGACCATCTACTAGATGCGTCAATCAATACCATAAAGTATTAGAATAGCCCGCATGATGGGCGGATAGGACTACATATATCACCATGTATTCTCTTTAAGAACATTAAAGATTAATTCCCAATTTTGGCTGGAGACGGCCGAATGATGAGGTTTCCTTGAGAGCATGCATCACATGAAAACTCACAAGATTAAAAAAATCTTCTGGTTTTTTAAAGGATGGCCATTAGAATTTTGCACAATTGTTCGCATTATGACTGCACCAGTCTTTCATGTCAAACTTTAAATGTATAAGTATATTTTGTGGCATATGATGTGACCATGTGAATCTTTGAGCTATAAATGCTAGAGTATAACATTGATAGTTCTTCTAATACTTGTTTCCTCTCTTTTGTAATGCAAAGATATTCAATACCATTCTTATTCAAAGTCTCTATGTGATATCCATTTCTGCGGATATCTCTAAAAATTATCAAGTTTCTATGAGACTTAGGGGAATATAATGCATCACATATTTCAAAATTTGTTCCCCTTGGCATTGAAAAACTTGCTCTTTCAAAGCCTATAATAATCTTTGCATCTCCAGAAATAGTACTCACGCTTCTAGCAGAGTCTTTTATTTTGAGAGGGGAGAAGTATTTTCATCTTTAAGAATTGAATGAGTCCTAGCACTGTCTGCTAGACATATATATATCTCCATCCTCAATTTCAAATTTTGACATTTTCTTAGATCAAACATTTATAGAACATGCATTAACATAGTAAAAAGTAAAAACTTATAAAACTATAGTATAACAAAACTAGTATACAATAAACGGATAAAAACATAGGTTCAATATTTTACAATGAAACCCTTATTCAAAAGCTTTTAAAAACATTATCCATATGATATAAACAAAAAGATATCATGTCTTTTTCATCTTTATATTTTTCGTTGTCATTGTCAACAAGAAAATCGACAATATCAAGATTAGCTTCATCATCTAACCATGGAAGGAAGGTTCAGGCTCATTAGAGATGAGGTTGGTCTCAACATCCTTTTCTTTAGATTTTTGAGATGCTTGGTACAGATCGGCAAGATGTTTGGTTATACGACATGTTTGGTACCAAGTTTCTTTCATATCACATATGTAACAAACATTCTCATTTTGCTTTTTTTGCACAAGTAACTTCCATCATTCACATTAACGCTTGTGTTGGCCTTTACAGCGTTAAAATTGTTTAGATGAAAATACTTTCCTCTTCCACGACCGTGACCACGGCCTCGACCGCGTCCACGCTCTCGTCCTTGCCATTTATTAAAACTGGACGAAGCAACATTTACTTTTGGAAGTGAAGCTGATCCAGTTGGACAAGTAAGATGGTTCATCATCACGAGCTCATTGTTTTATTCAGCAACTTGAAGGACTTGCATTAAGTCAGAGTACCGAGTATAATTTCTTGCTCGTTACTTGTTGTTGGAGGATTATGTTTGTCTGATGAAATGTTTGGAATTTTTTTCGATCATATCATAATCGGAAACATTTTCACCACATAGTATCATCCTTGAAGTAATTCTGAACACAGCGGAATTATACTCACTAACACTTTGTAATCCTGAAGTCACAGATTTAGCCAATCATATTTGGCTTTTGAAGATTACATATTTCTAGTGATCAAACCTATTTTTGAAACATTGCCAAAGATCTGCGAGATTTTCTCTTGTGATATATTCCTCCTTTAAACCATTATGGAGGTGGTGACGTAAAAATGCCATGACTTTTGCTTGTTTCTCATATGACGTTGTTTTTGACGTATCAATAGTATCAAGCAAATCTTTAGATTTTAGATACATTTTTACATATAATATCTCTGTCAAATAATTCTTTCCACAAACATCAAGGACAACAATATTGAGCTTTGCCAAATTCGACATGACAACTCTATAAATAATAAAACAGTATAACCATAAATTTAATGAAAAAATTTGAAAACTTTTATTATAACGATTAATAAACGATTGAATAAAAAATTGAAAGTATAAATATTATGAAGCACAATAACAGCATAAATTAAATAATATGTTTAGGAGGCAGAGCTTACCTTATGATCAAGGAGCAAGTATAGCCTCTACTCCTTAAATATTATAAATAAATAAATTTAAAATATTTCAATATTACCTCGAAGATTTGATCGGAAGCTCGCTTGGATCCGGAGCTTACTTGGCTGATAACGTATTGAAATAATATTAAAATAATAAAATAGTTTGTAAGAACTTATGCACATAAGAAGTGAAGTAATTTAGATTTGGAAGTGGAGTTGTGTGTCTTTCCTTCAACAATAAAGGCCCCTATTTATAGTATGGACAAGTAAATTATTATAAAAAAAATAAACAAAAAAACATTAGGATAAACACAGTCAAGCTTATCACAAGTAATAGATGATAAGTACTATTAGTATTATCTCTATAGATAATATTATGGATAATCAATATTCATAATATTATGCAATTAGTATGAATAATAGCTTCTTTTGTATAATATTTACATTTTATCCAAAAAAAAAAACAATAACATTCTTTAGCTTCAAGCAGCACAAGTTCATTGCATTAAAAAAAAAGTATCATCTTGGCTACTTTTACGCTGGATAGAGTTGGGTACTTCTTGGCGACCTGCTTACTCTCTAAACAATTGTTGGAATTGTTTGATCAAAGCCTTTTCAATTGATATAAAAGAGATTACACATTGCTTCTTATATAGAAGACTTGAAACAGAGAAACAGAAAACAACGCCACTACGGCAACTAACTCCTAAGAAACAGCAAAGTTAAAACTGAAATATAAGACTCGGAACACACTAGCTCTCGAGCTGACCACTTTCCCATCAAACTTGGAAGATTTATTCTTGCTTTGATCAACTCCTAACATACCTTCCCCCAAACTCGGAAGACTTATTCTTGCTTTGATCAATTCCTAACATACCTTCCCCCAAACTCAATACGATTAACGTATTACAGTTTGCTTCTTGTTCTTCTTAAACTCCAGCACTCCAAGCATTCTCTTCAACTTAAGAAACGTATCTAGCTTTAGGGGTTTTGTCATGATATCGGCCACTTGATCTTGAGTTCCATAATGAACCAAATTGACTTCTTCTTCCTTCATTAGTTCACGTAAAAAATGAAATCTCACATTGATGTGTTTAGTCCTTCCATGTAGAACCAGATTCTTTGACAGCTTGATTGAGGAACTGTTGTCACACAAAATAGTCACACACTCTTCTTCAGCCTGTTGTAGATTACTTAAGATCCTCTTTATCCACAAACACTGAGTTGCATAGAACAATGCAGCCACATATTCCGCTTCGGTCGTAGACAAGGTCATAATTGGCTGTTTCTTTGAACTCCAAGCTACTGCTGCGTTGCTGATGAGAAATACATAGCCGGATGTTCTTCTCCCACTGTCTATATCCCCAGCAAAATCACTATTTTTATAAGCCCTTACATTTCTTTCCGGGATACTCGTATACATCAAGCCCCATATGTAGAGTACCTTTGATGTATCTCAACACTCTCTTAACAGCTAAGAGATGAGCTGCCTTTGGTTGCATCATAAAATTACTCAAAAAATAGACAACAAACATGATGTCAGGCCGAGTTGCTGTTAAATACATTAGGCTTCCGATCAATTGCTTGTACAGTGATGGTTTGCATCTTCTCCTTCCATCTCCTCTGACAGTTTTATGCCTGGAACAATAGGATTATTGACTGGATTACAATCTTCCATCCCGTACTTTGCTAAAACTTCAGCTGCATATTTCTTTTGACATAGAAATATTCCTTCCTCACTCTGATCTACTTCTACGCCCAAGAAATATCACATTTTTCCTAAATCTGACATTTCAAACTCCCGTTTCATCAATGCTTTGAACTCTTCACACAATCCTTCATCATTCCCAGTAAATATCAGATCATCAACATACAATGAGTACTCTTCCTCCATATTCACTTTTGATGAACAACGTATGTTCTAGCTCGCACTTGCTAAAGCCTTCCTTTGTAAAGTATTCATTGATCTTGTTGTACTAAGCTCTTGGAGCTTGTTTAAGGCCATAAAGTGCCTTTTTGAGTTTGTACACTTTATGTTCCTCGCCAGTCTTCTCATAACCCTCCGGTTGTTCGACGAACACGGTTTCCTTCAACACCCCGTGAAGAAAGGTGCTTTTGACATCAAGCTGCTACACATTCCCCTTCCTCTTAGCCGCCTCTGCAAGTAACATTCTAATGGTGTCCCATCTTGCAACAGGTGCAAAAACCTCATAGTAGTCTACTCCATGTTTCTGTGAATATCCCTTTGCGACAAGTCTAGCTTTAAACTTGTCGATCTCTCCCTTTTCATTCATCTTGGTTTTGTACATCCATTTCACTCCAATCTGCTTCATTCCCGCAGGTAACTCAACTAACTCCCATGTATCATTCTTCTCGATGGAATCTATCTCTGCATTCATTGCTTCCCTCCATTGCCTTTCTTCAGCTGCTTCCCAGTAAGTATATGGATCAACCTGGGAGACATACAAAGCTACATAATGGAGTTCTTCTTCTTTTTCATCGGTGGATGTGTCTTCTCGTATGTAGTCTTGTAAGTAACGTGGTGGGGCTCTGTTTCTTGTCTCAGCTCGTGGAAATGTTTCAGCATTTGTTTTTTCATTGTCAGTGCCAGTTTCAGGAATTTCTAGTTCTTCTTCAGCAGCATTGTTTTCGACATTTTCTGCACTTAGATCTTCCTCTTCAAGCACCAAATACATCATTTATTTCCTCATCATTACTTCTCTCCCAATTCCAGCCTTGCTCTTCATCGAAAATTACATCCCTGCTCACAATCACTTTGTTTGTTGTAGGATCAAACATTTTATAAGCTTTTGAGCCTTCACTTACACCAAAAAATATGCACTTCTGACCCCAATCATATAGCTTGACTCTTTTCTGACTAGGAACGTGAGGGACCCAACACATCCAAACACTCTAAAATGACCGATGTTTGGTTTGGAACTAGTCCAACATTCTTGGGGAGTCTTATCCTTTACCGCCAAAGTAGGACACCTATTTAAGACGTGAGTAGTCCAACTTGCAACTTCTCCCCAGAATTGATTCGGCATTCCCTTCTCCATAAGTAAACATCGCACCATGTTCATTACGGTTCTATTTTTCCTTTCCGCCAATCCGTTTTGTTGAGGCGTGAATGCAGCTGTTATTTGTCTCTTGATTCCATTGGACGCACAAAACTCATTAAACTCAGTTGAAGTGAATTCTCCTCGACGATCACTCCTTAGACAACCAATCTTCACTCTAGCTTCATTCTCAACCGCCATCTTAAAACTTTTGAAGAAAGTAAATGCTTCACTCACCGCAGTCAGGAAATAAATCCATGTTTTTGCTGCTAAAATCATCAATGAAGCTAAGGATGTACCATTTTTCTCCTATAGTGTTAGGCTGAATAGGCCCGCACAAGTCTGTGTGTACAAGTTGCAGCCTTTCTATTGCTCTCCATTTTTTTTTTGTTTTGGGAAAGTTTCTTGATGTTGCTTGCCCTTGCACAAACTCCACACAGTGTACTCATCTTTTCAATCTGAGGAAGTCCTACCACCATCTTCTTTTTTGACAGGTTCTGCAGGCTTTGTTGATTTAGATGGTCGTATCTTTTGTGCAAAAGGTTTGATTCTTCATCTTCAAATCATTCCCAAGTTTCACAGTATGCATAAGCTTCTCCTCAAGATTAATGAACCAACTCCGGTCCCTCGTCATGTGATTTGAGCAGCCAGAATCCATGAACCACACACGATCTCTTTGTGAACCCCTTTCTTCCACAAACGCCATTAGCAATAGCTCTTCTTTCTCATCTAATTTAGCATAATTTGCATTGCTATTCCAAGTAGGACACTCTGATTCATAATGTCCTAGCTTGTGACACTTAAAGCACTCTACGGTGGCTCTACTGCTGCCCCTACCGCATCCTCTCCCTTTATTGCTGCCCTTACCACATCCCAATGATCGTAATGACCATCAAACTGTGGAATAGCAGGAACAATGAAACCTTTGCACCGCCACTATCTCCCATTGAATTTTCTCTTCCATATTACTCACAATCTCACTCTTCTCTCAATTACCCAGGTTTCTCTTTGTTGTTATGCTCTGATACCAATTCTTAACAATTGTTGAAATTGTTTGATCAAAGCCTTTTCAATTGATTTAAAAGAAATTACACATTGCTTCTTATATAGAAGACTTGAAACAGAGAAACAGAACACAACGCCACTATGGCAACTAACTCCTAAGTTAAAACTGAAACATAAGACTCAAAACTAGCTCCCAAGCTGACCAATTTCCCATCAAACTCAGAAGACTTATTCTTGCTTTGATCAATTCCTAACATACTCAAGTGGTTGTGAGGCGATTATGACCTGCTCTGAGATCCTTGATCTCATCTTGCAATCATGGTTTTATCGAATGATGCAATACCCCATACTTTAAATTTCAACACGAATTTACCGCAAATACTACGATACTTTCAACAAAAGTTTTTCAATGATTCAAAACTTTCTATCTTTGGCAATTCAACTACCTCCGCTTGTCAAAATATGCACAACATCATTACATGGTTTGATCCTGAAGTGATAAATTGCAGATGCTTAGTCCATTGACCTCACGTAATCTGTACCCTGGCTTCGATTCTAGACTTGCTGAACGGGATTTTGTTGGATCGAAATTGTTTGTACTTCGTTACATATGGACGATTCTAGTTGGACAATAATTTAACGCCTTTGAACTTTTGAGTGGTTGGGTATAGATTATAAATGGGCCCTTGAATAGAACAAATAATCTACTAACAAACAACATGAAGGCTTGTTAGGTCGATTAGGAGAGGCCCATAATATAAATTTAAAAAAAAACAGTTTACTTAGCAAGATTTTGCAAGAAACAATTTAGTTCCTCGTTTAGTTCATACTCTTTTTTGCATGATACATATTTTATATTATTCAGCATTGCTACAACACAATCTAAAACATTAAGATCTAACAAACATAATATCAAGCCAAATTGAATAAGAAAATGTGCTTTTCAAAACAATTTTTCTTAGAGATTCCCTCAGCATATTTAACATTGATTCAGTCAGAAGACATCAGTATTAGCATGGTTATTACCATCATAGGGAAATCTTTACTTCATTCGAAGTAATTATATTTCATAACCAAAACAAAAAAAAACATATATCCATAGAAAAAAATAGCTCCCTCAGCAAATCACTTATAAATCAAATAAAAATTTATCAGATATACATTAGCATGGTGTTGATTTTAAATCATCACAGGGAACAAAATAAATAATTTAAAAAAACAAATTAAGGGTTGTAAAGCTCAGAAAATGTTATAGAAAACAATTATATTCCTGGACCACAAAAGGTCTCATAATGAGCTGGGATATTATGTTATCATCATCGCCATATCAACCCCTAAAATTCATTTCAAATATCAAAAACTGACTATTAATTAAAGAATGCTAATGAAAAAGTTTTAATCCGAAAATTATAAATAAACGGCTCAGACATATGTATGAACATAATTCTATTCCTTGACCACAAAAGGTCTCATAGAGCTGGGATTATGTTTTATCATCATCACCATTAAGAACCCTCTAATCACACAACAGTTCTAATTCCCCAAATCAAAAGCTTAAACAAAAAAAGCATAAAACTCGAAACAGAGATATCGAGAAAAACAAAACAATCATAAGAAATCAGTATTAGCAATCGGATCGAGATTTGCTTATTCGAACGAATTCGAATTCGCAATCATATAGATATTGAAGATTTCGAAAGCGATCTCTATAAGATAATTGAAGAAACAAAAAGATTTGAAATCAAACCAAAACTATGAAGAGGAAGAAGAAGATAGTGTTGACGGCTATGGAGATTCACTAGAATTTAAAGAGTTAGGGTTTAGAAGGTCTGGGACTTAGGGAGAGGGTGAGACGGTGGGTTAAATTACAAAAATGGCATTAATGGGCCACTAGTTTAAGGCCCATAGTGTTTTAGTTTAAGGCCCATAGTGTTTTAGCTTTAACACACACAAAAAAAAACACATCAGATTAGTTGAACGAGAAGGTGATTATTGTTTTGTATTTTGCTTTTTTTTTTCTTTTTAGCTCAATGCTCTTCATGTCTCCTCAAACTCAAAGATCTGTGGATTAAATACCACAAAATTGTATATCTATTCTCTAAATTTAGGAGAAAATATAATCCTCCTAAAGTGATAATTGACTACTACTTTCATGGTTACAGCAGGCTTATGGCCTGAGAGACTTTTTGGTTTGGAGATGAGAAGCTTTGGGAACTCTTTGTCTGAGAGAATCTGATTGATTTAGATTTGTAAATTAAATGACCAACTCACTGAACTCAAAAGGTTCAGATGCTAGAAAACATGCAAGAGTAACGATGGTGAGAAATTGAGTGAAAGAGAACAAAGAAATAGTTTTTAATAGTTCCAAGTGAAGTGGTAATAAATGACAAGTGAAGTGATAAAATGTTTTTAACAGTTTCTTATAAGAATTTACAGCCACTTATTCTCTCTACGGTCTTCCGATAAATATCAACTCTTCTCTCTACTGGTTCTTTTAGCAGAATTCTAACTTATAAGTTTGTAGCTAAAACACATAAAGAACTCATCGCCTTCTCCTCTAAATATTGATTGGAAGACAAAGCAATATCCAGAGAGGTGATTCATATTGTTTTTATAACTTTTCTTTCTTTAGTTTTTTTTTCAAAAAAAGACCTTTTTTTTTTTGTGGAATCAGGTTCTTGGATCTTTTCTTTTGTGTACATCTATATAAGTATATTTATTTATAGTAATCTAATGTTATTGTCTATGGATTGAAATACACCTAAATAGTATCTTTATTTTGTAAATTCCATAATAATCTCTGAAACATGAACTCATGGATGATAGCTAATTTAGTGAGTGTTGGTTACTACTTTCATTTCTTGGTTAAGCAGGAGATTTATGGCTGAGACACTTTTGGCGTTTGGAGTTCAGAAGCTTTGGGACTTCCTTGTCCGAGAATCTGATCGATTTAAGGGAGTAGATGAGCAACTCACCGTACTCAAAAGTGATTTAAACTTACTTAGGTCGTTCTTAAAAGATGCAGATGCTAAGAAACATGTGAGTGAATTGGTGAGTAATTGTGTGGAAGAGATCAAAGAAATAGCTTTTGATGCGGAGGATATAATTGAAACATTTTTTCTAAAGCAAGAGCTCTGAAAAACAAGTGGCGTTAAGAAGCGTATTAGAAGACTTTCTTGCATTTTAGTGGATCGCAGGGAACTTGCTTCAGACATGGGAGGCATAAGTAATAGGATCTCCAAGGTGATACGCAATATGCAGAGTTTTGTGGTGCAACAAATGATTGTTGACAGCAGCAAATATTCACATCCTCTGCAAGGAAGGCAAAGGGAGATGCGAAAAACATTTCCTACCAATAATGAAAACGATCTTGTGGGATTGGAGAAGAATGTTAAGAAATTGGTTGGCTATTTGGTGGAGGATGATAGTATTCAAGTAGTTTCTATATATAAAGGGCATGGGCAGTGATAAGTCCCAGCCAAGGTGAATCAATGTTGATCTCAAACAGTTTAAGTAAAACAAGACACAAGTAGTTTCAGGCATATTTCTGCCTTTGTTTTGGATTTTCTGATTTATATAGAAGCAAATTGGAACTGTCGTTCCTTACAAAGCTGGAAGCAAATAACATGAACAAAGAAAATGTAAACGTGTGACAGATCGTGAGATATCCAGTTCCTACAAGTCAGGAAACTGATTCCACTTATTTATTTGCTGAAATAAACAAAAGAAAGAATCAGAGGAACTAACGAGTCAATCCGGTTAAGATTCATATCTTGGGTTTGGTTTCTTGATTCGGATTGATCGTCGGTTAACTTCTGGTTCAATCGCTGGCTCATCAATCCCCTCCACAAGACGAACCTTGTCCTCAAGGTTTGAGACAAATGAAGGAAAACTGATGTTGAGCTGAACAAGACTCTCCCAAGCTTCGACAAAATTACCCTCGTCACCCTTCGTTATTCGCTGCTGAAGGATCCTCTCCGCCAACTTTTCGTTGAAAATCTGAGTGGCGCAGCACTTCAGTGATTCTCCAAGTTGAAGCCAGGAACAATAGATTCATTTAAAGACCTTACTCAGGTGTTCATGAAGCCATACTCAATTCTCAACAAACCTGAAGAATCTACAGCCGACATGTACAATCTGGTTCAAACGAAGGGCGAAAGCTTATGCAAATTCATCGACCGATATAAAAAAGTAGTGTCTCGGGTTACCATGGATGACGCAGAATCAATCGAGGCATTACATAGAAGATTATGGTACCACTGCCGGTTTAAAGAAACACTGTCTTCAGCAAAACCGACAACACTGGAGAACGCCTTACACCGGGCAACCGTCTCCATTAACATCAAAGAAGAACGAGAGGAACTTCACAAGCAGCATGCCCCCAAAAACCTCAACATGCACTAAAGAAAAAACAAAAGATTATCAACAACCTCGGCAGCATTACGATGGTCATGGCGACGAAAAAAGAAGGCGGGCGGATCACCTACCACATTAATGATAAAAAAACCTCCCTATTCAATTTCCTTGTGTTGATTTTATTATCTTTATCCCCAAGCTACCATAAACCCTACTTTTCTCCTTCAATCCCCAAATAAAATACAAACCAAATTCTTTAGAGTTTCTTTCTTTGGTACTTTTTGGGTTTTAAATATCAAATCTTTCATTTCTTTTTTTCAGCAATGGAAACCTGTGGTCAAAGTTTGTTCTCGAGAAAGCACAAGTTCGTGAGAAGATGATGAAAGAAATCAATCAGATCTCGGAAATCTTCCCAGTGTCAAAATCTGATGCAACTATAATCCTAATCCATCTCCGATGCAACTCATATAAGGCTTCAGATCTATTTGGTGACAACAAGGAGAAGTTTTTTGCAGAATCAAGGTTGGTTCAAGTTTTTGATTTGAATCAAAACGAATCCAACTCTTCTTCTGCAGATCATGAGACGACCGTCTATGATGGTAATCAAAAAGATTTAATTGCTGACTCCATATTGTTTTGGAGAACTTGTGAGAACAAAAGGGCGCGGAGACAAAGTAATATCTATTACCATCAGAAACGGTCATCTCATGATCTACATAAGAAAAGTTGAATTCGTTTTGATTTAGATCGAAAACTTGAACCAACCTTAATTCCGCAAGAAGCTTTTCCTTGTTGTCACCCAATAGATCTGAAGCCTTATACAAGTTCCATCGGATATGGATTAGGATTACGGTTTCATCAGATTTTAACACTGAAAAGATTTCTTAGATCTGATCGATTTCTTTCATCATCTTCTTACAAACTTGTGTTTTATCTTTGTCTATGTTTTTGTAGATTCTCGGAATTCAATGGCAATCCCTCACTGATTCTTGTACGTAGGGAAGGTAACTATGTTCTCCTTTGTTTAGTACTTTAGTTTAATTTCAGAATTTCCTTGTTTAGTCAATGTTTATACATGTGTTTATTTTGACAAGTTGATGTCTGATGGTATTGTTTTTTTTCTCGATCCAGCCTTCATAGAGCTGCTGCTATTTTGTCTTTTTGGGTGCGGATTGCAGCGTGTAATAGACCTAACTCTACCATTAGGTGCTTGGGGAGGCTTACAAACTATTAATCAAACCATTTACCAGCTTTGTTTTGTATTTTGTAATGAATACTTGTTGTGGGGTTTCAAACTACAAGTATTCATTACAAGTATCAATCCTTTTGTGTATTTCAATCCTTTTTGTGTATGTATTTGGTTAGGTGTTAGTCCCGGTTAGTTAAAGATCAATATTTTGGTTCAAACTCTATGTTTATGCTTGTAATCGGGTTAAAAAAACCGAAGTAATAGAAGATTCAGATTTTTTCGGATCTGTTTTAATTAGCTAAAACTGAACCGAATAATAGGTTAACCGAACCGAATAAACCAAAATTTTTTTGGGTTTATTTCGGATCAAATACTCAATTCCGATTAAACCAGATGACCGATTATACCGAACCAAACAAACCGTTTAAACCGATAGCCCATGCCTAATACAACCACTGAAAAAGTAAAAGATAAGTTTTTTTTTTTAATGTTAAGTAGTCGAAGATAAAATGGCTCCTAGAAAAAGTAGTCAAAGATAAACTGTTTTTAAATGAAGTTAATTAGATTTTATCATTTATGATTTCTGCGCCAAAGTCTCAGTCGCAATGACTAAAACAGTAAACGTAAATGGAGGCGACACCAACCCAAATTGTACATTTTCCCCACGGGAACCAAAGAATTGAAATTTGACAATTCTACTCTGGTCAACATAAACATGCACAATATAATGAATAAATATAATCAATTTACTAACACAAGAACCCCCTTGCTTCCTCTCATCTTCCAATTCACTCCTACACTTAAAATTGAGTCCAAGATTCCGTACTCATCTTGACTCTAAATTTAGGATTTAGGCCTCACTTCAATACCATCAATCACAAGGCCACCTTTCAATTGATATCCTTTCACCTCCGTTAGACTCATATTAACCTCATCATCTTCTCCTTCTCGTGTCTCAAACTCTCCTAACTCAATCTCCATCCACCCGTCGTCTCTACTTTTCGGTTCTCTCCTTTTACCGTCCGCACCAAGCCCCTCCACAGTTGTCGCCATTCGCTCTTCTCGGTTTCCGTAAAACAACCTCTTCATTTGTTGTTTCTTCTCATCCACGCAACATAGATAAGTTGTGTTCTTATTCATTTGACCATTCGTAGACTTAATCAAAGTCTCTGCCGGAACTAGGTCTAGTCCATAAGCTCCTTTAGTTACTTTCACTATGAGATATGCTCCGTATTTTGTATTTGGTGATAAAACTCCGGTTTGGATTTTACCTTTGATTTCTAACCGATCTATTGTTTTAAGTTCAGCTGACTCCAAAAATCTGAAATTTATATTAAAGAAAAATACATTGTTAATAGGAATAATTTAAAAAGTGGAATTTTTTTTGATAATGTACATAAAACATATATAGTTATTTTAAGGGGTTGGACATGAAAAAGAAACTGACCTAGAATTTGAGACATTGCCCCAAGACCAGTAAGATGCTTGGTCACTCTGACTTATGAAAATATCTCTTGCTGATAAAATGTAGGTAATTTTACCGGAAAATTTATTGATCTTCAACATCTGAAATTGCACCATATCCATAAGATATTATAAGTTAAATAAAACCAAAAAAAAAAACCCATTAAAAATATATTTAAGAAACATCTAAAAGCCGAACCTTTTGGTCATTATCGATGAGAATGGAGTCACAAAGGCATCGATAAATCTCTTTTTTAGAAGAGAAACTTCGATTATGGTAAGTAGATTGAGAGATAAGGCTTTTGTAGTCGGACGGTAGAAACTTTTCCCATACGTAATCGGAGTCTCCAGCTAACCAGAAAACCGAAGAGACTTTTGACGACGAGAATGTATCAGCTGGAGATGTGAAGGCAAGGATTTTGGCTACGCATGCTTCTGGTAACATCTTCGACTTCTTGTTAGCAGAGTGAAAATTTAATAAGATATATTTGTTTCGTGATTATGGGATTTGCTGAGTTTTGTAAATGTGTTATTGTGTTGTTCTTGGAGATAGATATTGTGAGTTTATATAGTGATGCTTGGCATCTTTCTACTGACCATTTTGGACCATCAGGTCAATTCCATATGAATAGAATTGTTGAATGGTTTAAATATTATTATTTTAAAGGTTAAAACAAACGTTTGGTTGTTGGGCAAAAGAAAATGATTAGTCTTCCAAAAGAGAAAGTTAACGCGGGATAGAAATTTGCCTTCAGTCAAATGTACGTTAATAATACTTGTACTAAAATGTATCTCTCTATTATACAGTTAGAGACTCGTGAGTTACGAAACTAAGTTTTGTTCTTTTTTTTAAATGTCCATCTTTAACCAAAAATAGTTTTTTGTTTCTTCAAAAATTTATTTAAAATGTTCGTTTTTCTTTCTAAGTTCACGATTTTATATTCAATCTATTATCTAATATCGGACCAACTCTCACTACAAAAAAATCGAGTATTAACAATTATATTTTGTTATTAATTGTTTTATTCATAGCATTTTTATAATTTTATAATAGCGTTTGATATATGTAATGGTTTTTGACATCAATTAACGAGTACGATCCTTTTCAAGAATTGAATGAAACCAGGTTGGTCCTCTCAAAGCCAAATTGAACGCTATCAACGATCCTTCTCGCAGCCTTGTTTGCTGTATTCAACGATAGCTTAACTTCACAATGCCGGAACTGGAGGCGGAGACGATTAAACCTGACCAATTGTAAATCCGAAAACAAGGCCAGTTTTGTGGGTTATTTACCGCTTCTACTGCCATGTTACAATCTGTCCAGATCTCAATACATTCCAGCCGTAAGTCTTTTAGGCTTTGCAGTGCCCAAATGATACATAGTAGCTCTGCCGTAATTCTATCTTGAGCCGGAACAAAGGAATCACGGGCATGAAAGGTTACATCCCCCCCTATGAATTCATTTTTTAAGTTTAAAAGATAGATTTTTTTTATATTCTCTATCAAAAAAATTGATATTAGTTTACTAAAATACCCTTTTATAACATAATAATATGTTTTAGAAAAAATCAATTTAAAATAAAAATAAAATGATTATATTTTTTAAAGATTCAAAATTATTTTATTTTACACAGAAAAGAAAGATTTTATTTTGGAAAAAGATTAAGAAAATCTCTTAAAAAAATAAGATAAACTTTATATATGCAAAGTTGAGATAGACTTTATAATATATCAATTTAACTTTTATTTTATTTTATTTTTTTCTATTTAATTTCTAGAGACTTATCTATAAGTGGATTTTAGTATATAAAACCAATAAAACTTCTTTATCCCAAATTTTTTTCAAATAATAATTTTAATTTTAATTATTTTTAAAATTTGTTTTTGTTTATTAAAATATAATTAATTTCTAAATTAAACAAGGACAAAAATTTCCATATTATATATATATATATATTGTTTAAAAATGAAGGGGTTATTTTTTAAATTATGAAACATAAACAAGATATTTTCAAAAAAATCTCTTTTTTTAATCAAGTAAATAAAAAACCAACTTATCTTAAAACCACTTATATGTCCTATTATTGACTGAAAACGATGGATGTTAAAGTGGAAAAATGGAAAACTCCCAAAAAAAACATATTGATGAGTTTTGTTTTTTGTAAAACCATTAAATTTTTTCTTTTTCAAATTTTATAAGTTTTGAATCTTTTTGAAAATTTTCTCATTTTATGTTATGCAATATTCAAGAACTTACATAAAGATACCGATTTTTGTCATATCAATTTTCATTCGAAGACCTTTTCTTTATGGTGCGTATATACCCCTAATTCCCATAAAATAGGGTCTATATTTACTTTGAAGTACGATATTATAGATAATTAATTCTAAATTTACTTTCTTTTTGGATTAATTTTATTTGGCGTTGCTAATCCTTTATCATAAGGGATAAGGCTTGTTATTCGGTAAAACCTTAATAGGTTTTCAAGAATTTCTCATAGATATCTAAGTTTTGTAGACAACCTCTCCCATCATCTAAAACAATTGTCTAAATCCATTAAACAACTAGTTGCACCATTTTAACCAAACGATGAATTTAACTAACCCAACAATATATATGATAAGCAAAGCATGTCATGCAATCGATTCTTCTTCAGTTTCGTTGCGCGCGAGACAAAGAAAAAGGTATATAGAGACAACCAATGAGAACCGTTAATATCTTTATCTTTTTCCAAAATAACTAACACTAAAAGTAGTTGTTTTATGTATGCTTTATAGAGATTATAAGAAGTGATAATTCTCATTAACCTTTAGTTACATATTTATACAAGTAATGAGTAGGGTTTTCCTATCTACAAAGACATTTACATAAATGAAATTACATTCTCTCTTAACATGTCCCCTCAAGAGGAGAATCCAATCTTGTTTGTGAGATGATGAAATGGTGCAAAAATCCAACCAAGCATTGACCATGCATGGTGCTAGCAACAACCACCTAAAGCGACCCGAGAAGACTCACGAGCCTTGTCCAGACCAAATGAAGTTCAAACCAAACTCTTGCAGCCTAAAGACCACTTGTAATATATTCTTAGCTCAACTACTGATCGCCTCGAAGTGGAATCACCCCAATCATAGTTCACATGAAGAAGTTACTCAGTTTACAATTCGGGTGACTCCCAACTTATCCGATTTGGACATACACAGGTTCGTTGGAGATTTTCGACCAAACCAAGAAGATTTAAGCTACAAACCGAATTATTTTACATTCTTGATACATCAGGGGCACACGACGAATTAGAATCAATCAATACAAATTTTGGTTGGAGAGATATTAATTTTTTAAACCGACTTCCACCCGACTTGCCTTATTTGAATTTTTCCAACTTTGGATCTTTACAAATGTATGTGAGGCAACCAGGGGAGCTTCTACATCATCTAGAGGGTCCTAAGAAATTATTCATGTGCATAAATGACCATTGGATCAGGTGGATCAAACCCTACTCACCCACACACAAATACACATTGAAAAGTCAACCCCAACGGTTATCTTCTGATTTGGTGCGTCCTAAGGTTTTGCTATGTTTTCTCAGGTTCGTTAATAAAGGGTTAATAAGCCATGTAATCATCCAGAAGGTGTCAAGATACAGGAGCCCACCAGTTTTTCTTTTTGGACCAATCATTCAAATCCTAACATCTACATTATATCAAAGCAAATCTGTCAAGTTTGGAGAAACCTTAGAAGTATAAACGTGCCAAGCTAATGCTCTGATACCATGTCAAGTTTGGAGAAAACCGTTTATACTTCTAGGGTTTCTCCAAACATGACACAATCCCTTTGATATTTCTCATTCTTTTATTTCATGTATTTGCCTTCCATTTTTAATAATTAGACTGTTAGAGAGTCATAGAGGTCGAGCCTATAAAGCTCAAGTCATTTGTACCATTTTAGACACTCTTGATCAATTTAATAATAAGAAAACGATTTCTTCTTTCACAATAATAACTAATAAATAGAATCAATTTACTAACACAAGAACCCCCTGACTTCCTCTCGTCTTCCAATTCATTCCTATACTTAAAAAATTGAGTCCAAGATTCCGTACTCATCTTGATTCTAAATTTAGGATTTAGGCCTCACTTCAATACCATCAATCACAAGGCCACCTTTCAATTGATATCCTTTCACCTCCGTGAGACTCATATTAACCTCATCATCTTCTCCTTCTCGTGTCTCAAACTCTCCTAACTCGATCTCCATCCACCCGTCATCTCTACTTCTCGGTTCTCTCCTTTTACCATCTGCACCAAGCCCCTCCACGGTTGTCGCCATTCGCTCTTGTCGGTTTCCGTAAAACAACCGCTTCATTTGTTGTTTCTTCTCATCCACGCAACATAGATAAGTTGTGTTCTTACTACTTTGACCATTACTAGATTTAACCAAAGTTTCTGCCGGAACTAGGTCTAGTCCGTAAGCTCCTTTAGTTACTTTCACTATCAGATATGCTATGTATCTTGTGTTTGGTGATAAAAGTCTGGTTTGGATGTTACCATTGATTTCTAACCGATCTATTGTTTTAAGTTCAGCCGACTCCGAAAATCTGAAATATTTAAAAAAATATATGCATTGTTAATATAAATTATTTAAAAAAAAAATGAAATCACTTTTGATAAATGCACACAAAGCACAAATAGTTATTTTAAAAGAAAAAATAGAAACTGACCTAGAATCTGAAACATTGCCCCAAGACCAGTACGATGTTTGGTCACTCTGAGTTATGGATATATCTCTTGCTGATAAAGTGTAGGTAATTTTACCGGAAAATTTATTGATCTTCAACATCTGAAATTGCACCATATCCATAAGAAAATATAAGTTCATGAAAACTGAAGTAAAAACTATTAACAGTATATTGAAGAAACCTTTTAAAACCGAACCTTTCGGGCATTATCGATGAGAATGGAGTCACAAAGACATCGATAAATATCCTTTTTGGATGAGAAACTTCGATTATGATCACTAGATTGAGAGATAAGGCTTTTGTAATCGGACGGTAGAAACTTTTCCCACACGAAATCAGATTCTCCGGCTAACCAAAAAACCGAAGAAACTTTTGACGACGAGAAAGTATCAGCCGGAGATGTAAAGGCAAGGATGTTGGCTACGCATGCTTCTGGTAACATCATCTTTTACTTGTTTGCAGATTCTTAATGACTTTGTTTTGTGATTATGGGATTTTCTCTGAGCTTTGTAAATGTGGTAAGTGTGTTATTCTTAGAGATAGATATTGTGAGTTTATTTATATAGTGATGCTTGGCATCTTTCGGCTGACCATTTTTGACCAGGTCACTTTCACATGAATTTAATTGTCTACTGTATTAAATAATTTTTGTTTTGAAGGTTAAAACAAACGTCTGGTTGTTGGGATAAAGAAAAAAGTAGTCTAGTCTTCCAAAAGAGAAAGTTAACGCGGAATAGAAAATTGCCTTCACTCAAATTTACGTTAACACTTTTGTATTTTTTTATTATATTTTTAGTTATGAACCAAGTTCTTTTTTTTTTTCATCTTTACAACCAATTTTTTCTTTGTTTAGTTTTAATTCGTTTTTCTTTTTAATTCATGATTTTATATCAATCTAATTTCAGACCCACTCTAAAAAACTTTACACAAAACCGGAATCTCTTTGGAGTTAATCTAGCTTTAGATCGGATTGGTCAGATCAGATTGAACTCCCATATATATATTGTCAACCTTAACTCTCATATTATATTCTTTTATGTGCAAGTAAAGTTATACTTCCTTTATTTCAAATTAATCATATTTAAAAAAAAAAATTGTTTCAACTAGATGCAATTTTTCTATTTCCTATGAATAGCTTTATATTTTCTACTATGCTCTTACTTAATTCATCACAAATATTTTTTAAATCAAAATTAATTAATAAAAATAAGGTTAAAATTGATATTAAATTTTTTTTTTAAATATGTAAAAATTTTAGAAATATGATCAATTTGAAATGGATTGAGTATGAGTTATAAAAATAATAGATTTGATAATCGTTTGTATCAAAACATTATTAAATTGGGAGTTGTCTATTTCCCACTTTAACATCGATGGTTTTGAATAGAGTGGGGTCCTCGAGTCATAGTGGATGAGAATCAAAACGTAGTCGTATATATACTCCTTAATTATTTATTGAAGATAAGTTGTTTGCTTTTTAGACCGGAATCTCTTTTGAAAACAATGTAGAATTTTTTTAAATCGTCAAAAGCACGTGACCAACTTGTAGATAATAATAAATTTTAGAAAGAGTGTGTGAGACTATTTCCGTGATAAGTTACAAGTTTGCACGTGATCTATTGAAATGAAGAATAAACAAATCAGCAATGTCAAAAATCTATCTATGTAGTTTATGTTTATCCCTTACCACGTACAAAGGTTTGACATCATAACCTTTTTTTGTTTCTCTATTTGCTCAATAACAAAGTACTTTTCATCAACCTAAACAATTGCTACAACTTATCCAAATCTAACATAAAGGATTTGTACCCAACTTGGCACCATTTAATAGAATACATCATAACTTAAATAATTGTTTTTGAAAATTTACAGCCAAATTTATCCCAAAAAAAAATATAACAATTTAACCAAGAGAACTTCCACAGCAGAAAAAAAAGTCTTTCTGAATTTAAGATTTTACAACACTGAAAATTTACATTTGGTTATAAATGAAGTCATACACATCATACTAATATTTGCAAATATACTTCGACAGTATATATGTATATATAAATCTTAATACTATAGTTATGGATGTACATTTATAAAACTAACAAATAAACAAGTTTAGTTACCTGAATTTAGGCATCGTCAAAATCTAAACGTAATCGTATTTCGTACCATAACCGGATCGTAACCATATAAAATAGTTAAAAACCGTAATCGTTAACCGTATTAATATATTAATTATGATTAATCACAAATTATTAACTATAACTATTAATTAACCATCATCGTAATAAAATATTGGTTAACTGTATGGTTAACTTTAAAGTTATAACCATAACAGTTTTGAAAGTAGAAAAAATGTACACATAATTAATTATAACCGTAATTTTTTGTGTAAACCAAAACACTACTAATATTAATTTTTATTTTAATAATCAAATAACTGAATCGTATTTAACCATATATAACTGTAACCATGTATATAATCGTAACCGTTTTAACCGTAACGGATATAACCATAACCGTTTTAACCGTATATTAAATAGTTAAGATTAAGGTTAAAGAAAAATTATAATTGTAATCGGTAATTAATTAACCATAACCTTAATAAGCATAACCGTGGTCATGCCTACATGAATTGTCATTAGTATAATAAACAAATAAAAAAATCATTATGAGTAAAAATGTCTAGATAATTAGATTTATTATCTCTATTACCAAAAATACTCTAAAAAGTCTCACCATACTATGCATATAATCAACCAAATTTACAATATCTTTAAAACAAAATACATACAATTGGACATAAAATCCTCCCAAAATATATTTTTCAACTTTAAATAAATTTAGTTAGTTAAAAATAAAATATAATTTCTAAAAAAGAAAATTTATTAATTGATATTAAATAATTTTAACTTCTAGTAAAAAATCAAAATAATATTTCTATAAATAGAGGTTTACTAGCGTATGTTGAAAACATAAAAAATTCAAAAGGAAAATTCTCGATCTAGTATTTGATCATTTTGAATAAATTAAATAATCTCAAACATATAATTATTAAAACATCATAATCTAGACGAGCACGGATCAGAAAAAAAATATGTATTACGTAATCAAATTTTAAGTCTTTCACAAATAATTTTAAGATCAAATATCACATCAATTTAAATTTATAAACATTATCTCAGCGTTGTAATATATATATATATATATATAGGAATCGTGTATGATGTAACAGATCAATTATCTAAGCTATATATTCTGACACCATTAAGGTTAACATGTTCAATTCAAGCACATTCATCCAAAGAGTTGAAATATACGTTCTAGACTTCTAGAGCTGAAAACCGCACGCAATACAAATTAAAACTACCAGACTTATTTGTATGAGATTGCAAACTATTATTTGAATGGCATTACTTTTTATTTTATTTTATTTTTCTCAAACCATTTGAATGGCATTATAAAATAAGAAATTTCAATTCCCATGTACTATTCAAAGTTTATTTATTGTTTAATCTACTGCTTGCTATGAAAAATGACAGACTGCCACTTTGAACATTTTTTTGGATCAATGTAATGAGTTTAATATTTTACATGAGTTTTGGTGTTCAGTTGCTTTTAACTCATTTTTAACATTTATTGTATTAGTTCAAAGTCACCCTTTCTGCAGATTAACCTCTTATATAATCTAGCTTTGATTGGATTTAAAGCTAAAGGGAATGAGAATCTACATTCACATAAAATAGTAACATGTTACATGTTACAGGGGAAAAATAACATTTTGTAGTAGTTAAATCAATAATAGAGTTATCCACAACATTTGCTATCACATAACTGTTTTATTTTATTTTTCTGATCTTATTATATAAATTTTGAAATTGTTTTACAAGAGTTCATTACGTGTCAAAAATTATAAGTAACAAGATTACAAAATGTGTTAGTTGATCAATTAAATTTTAACGCGTAAAAGAAATTGTGTTATTTTTGTTTTTGTTAGTTAAAAAGGAAAAATTAACCAAACATAAATAAATAATAAAAAGGGGTAATTTTTACTTTTTATTTTTCTAATATATGTTAAGTCTTATTTTCATTAAAATCTAAACCTACCTTTTCAATTTTATATTTTAAGATTTTTATATTATTTAAGTTCGAATATGCTTCTAATTATTTGAATGAACAAAACATTTATTGAGTATAAAGAAATATAATTTACTATTCTAATTAGTTATGTATTAAATAAAATTTACAATAAACTTATTTGATTAACCCATAACTTTATCAAATTTATGGATGAAATTAACACATAAATCTACTTAATTTCATGGATCAAATTATTAAATAAATCAACCCATGAGCACATAATGTTTTTTTGTAATAACTTTATATATCATAATAAAATAACAAGAATTAATTAACTGCATACAATTTAATAAATTACAGAATCAAATTTTTCATATGAAATTATAAAATTAGAGTTTTAGTGATAAATATTTGTCTTCAATGCAAGATAATCGAACATCAAACAAGTTATAAGTGAATAAAAAACTATAAAATAAATATGAATGAAACATAGGACTTTTACACAATGTATTGTGAAAAAATAAATCAATGATGGTTGTTTTCTATTTGTAATTTTAAAAATAATATAGATTATGCATGGAAACAAGAATGATAAACGTCAACTCAATGAGCCAAATGGGCAAACCAGTGACAACAAAATTTTTAGGTGATCTCAGATAATATATATACAAAATGTTAGATGTATTGAAAAAAGATTCAAGATCAATCGCTAAAAAGTTTTGTATGATTTGTAGAAAAGAATTACATACAATTGGTACAAGATAACAATTGGATAAGAAATTGCATAATATTCTTGGTTTTCAGATAAAAAAAAACTAACACCTCTATTGGACAGAAAAATTGAAGAAAATGTGTTCTGTATAGAAAGAGTATGTAAATGATCTCTTCCAAAAACACGAGGTCAAATTGTTTTCTCACAAATGAAAGAAGTCAAAACAAGAAGCGGAGATTAACTCACAGAGAATTTCTTCCGTTGGAGCCTATTCTCATACATAAATCTGGATCCATGGGAGAGAAAAAGACGGTGAGACTTCTGCTAGAGGTTGAAGATGATCGTGAATGGGAATCCGACGACCTAAAAGAAATGAAACCACAAAAACCAAACATATAGAAGTATAAAGCCCGAGATATGACTAAAAACGTAAGTGCTGGTGAAGGAAGGGGTGAGGAAGCAGATATTCGGCCAGTGCAAATGTGACATAGAAAATATATTCGATTGGAAACCAAGATAAGATCTGAAACAGAAGAGAGCTGAGAGCAAAAAGACAATATAGACCTTGTCAATAGAACGTCTTGTCAAAAGGCAATATATTCTTCATTTTATATGATCATATGATATATGTGGTATGCTTTATAAATGGTTCGCCTGGTCGAGGGATACTTATGCGTTCTAATTGTGATATTCAACTTTTGGTATACTGTGATGCGGATTGGGCATTATGTTTTGACTCATCATCCTCTCAGCGCTTATGTAGTTCTTTTTGGTGGTTCATCCATTATTTTGGAAAACCAAAAAGCAAGATAATGTTTTTCATTCTTATAATGAAGTAGAATATTGGGTGATGTATGTAGCTACACAACCAATCAAATGAATCATTCGTTTGTGCTCTATTTCCCAAGTTGGTTCAACTATAGTGTGATAGTCAAGCCGCAATACCCATAAATGAAAGTCTTTTATTTCATGAACGAATTAAACTTTGATTTTGATGAATATAATGTTTGTGAAGCTGTCTATGACGACCTTCTCACAATGGTTCATGTTCGAACTAAAGACCAACCAGCGAATATCAATAGCGATAATATTAGGACTTTAAGTCATACTAAAACTAATACTCTAGCTTTAAATCATATGTAATTTTAGAGTTTAAAATTTATTTCATTTTAAGGCTGTAAATGGTATCAGCTGAATGGTGGAATTACGATGGAATCTGGTGGAAAACATTAATGTTACATCATTTGCATTATTTGTGGAATTGAAGAATTTTAAGAAATTCAATGATTAAAAAAGGAATAGTGTCAAATAAAGCAAAAATAATTGTTAAATAATTAGTTATGTTTATTTTTGTTACAATAATAATAATAGTTAAAATTAATTAGTTATGTTTATTTTTGTTACAATTTGTGTGTGTGTAAAACCGAATTGAACCCGAACTTCTATTTCAAATGGGATATGTTTTTTTTTTTAAAACCAAACAAAATATGTACTTTGAACTAACGGTGGGCAAAAAATCCGTAACAACAAAAAACAAACCGAACCAAACTGATATGTAAATTTGTAATTTGGTTCAGTTTTGGTTGTGCTTAAAAACTCATTCGGTTACCATTATAAAATCATAAAATCTTCTACGAAAACCAAAATTAAAACTGAAACCAGACCGAATTAATTACGGTTAAAATTGTAAACTAAAAAAATCCGAACCGTATTTCAATTGGTTTCTAAATAGTTTTATTTTCTATAAAACCAAAAACCGTAAAACCAAAAAAAAAAAGAACCAAACAATAAGCCGGAATGGCACCCCTAATTTGAATCGAGCCAAATAACTAAATGCCCATCCTTAAATTTTGTTCTCTAAAACAAAATAAATGTATATTATATCTAAGAGATGTATTTTTAGTCATTAATTTTTGTAGTTCTTAATTTTATTTTATTTTTCTTTCATTGTTGTTTAATAAATTAATAATCCACTACAAAAAATAATAATAATTTTTTAGAAGCTCACATTTGAAATATTGTTAATCATTAATATTTAATTTAATTTTAAAAATATCATTAAATTTTATTTCATAATATTTAAGTTGGACGTAAATTTATTTATTTTGTTAATTATTTATCTTTTGTATTCCATATTTTCTTCTAGATTCAGCAAGATTCTATTGTTACCATTTGAATATTTAGGCCCTAAATGGTAACATAAAAAAAAATTCAGCTGGATTCCGTAAGATTCAACAATTCAGCCGTTACCATTTGTTATTTAATCAAATTCTGCCAGATTCAGCAATTTAAAATAAAACACATGTATTAATTATTTCTTCTGGTATAACAAAATTATAAATGGCTATTCGAAAACATGTTCGGGTTTGCTTCGGATCTTTCGATTTGTTTAGATTTTTGGATTTAGAGGTCTAAGACACATTCATATATTTATAAATTTAGGTTCATGTTCGATTAGGTTCCATCTGAGTTTGGGTCAGATTTAGATACCAAAAATATTGTAAAAACAAACAAAATTTGTAGAATTTGAATAGAGTTTGGTTAAATTTTTACAAGTATAACTAAATAATTTTGGTTATTTTGGTCTAAAAATAATTGATATTTTTGGCTTTATAGTTATAATTTTGGAAATTAGTTATATTAAGTGTAAATATAATTAATATTTTTGAATATATAATTGTATTTCGGGTATCCATTCGGTTATTTATTTGGTTTGAATTTTGTTTTGACTCTTCAGAGATATGAGTTTAAAACTCTTTTGGGTATTTTTTCCAGGCCTAACACAAACTTTCTGTTAACATGTCCACTCGTGGATAAAAAATATATGCAATTTATTTTTTGTGCATTATAAAGGGAAATAAAATAATTCATCTATATAAATATGGATATCCAAAAAATTTATGCATTTTAATATTATTACTAAAAATATCAAATTTAAATTTTAGTATTTAATATTTTACGGTTTTATTTAATTAATCATGATGAAAATTAAAATTGTTTAGTTGATATTTTCAGAAGTTTATTTAATTAATTCATTTAAAAATATTCTGTCAGATTCGGCTAGATTTAATTGTTACCATTTGAATTATAAATTATTCTGTTAGATTCTGCCAAAAAACATCAAAAATTAATATTAAAAAAGCTATAATTCCTCCATATTCAACCGGATTCTGCTGTTACCATTTAGACCCAGTTATTTCGCTAAGTTCTGCAGAAAATCACAAATAAATTTTGCCAAATTTCATATTCTGCTAGTCCGCTAGATTCAACCGTTACCATTTATAGTATAAATGTTGTTTGGGTTTCTAATACAAATGTTTGGTAAAAATTATGCTTTAACTTTTATTATTTTAATGTCAAAAAAAGCTATAGCTTTGAAGTCCTAATATGATTTTCTTCGTTAATTCCTAAAAATTAAATACATTCTTAAACGCTTAGGTAGTTACAGTTAAATTCAACCAATGCTGACATGTACAAAGATGCTATGCCAATTGGCGCATTTGACCTGACCAATTAGAAAACGGTGGATGATAATACTATATAGCCTCAATTGGCTCCTTGACCAATTACGTAACTATTGCGACTTCTATTTTATCCCAAAACAAACACTTAAATCAGTTATCTGACTTTCTCATACATCATCCAGTCATCCATAGTTCAATACACGTGTGTATATCTTATTCAACTAACCTTATACTTAATATAATATACTCCACTTATTTCATAAAGTATTGTTTTTTTTTTCTATTCAGAAAAAGAAAAACAAGTAAATATTTGCTCTGTTCTCCCCCTTATTAATATTTTTTTTTAGAAAACTCAACTAAAATTCTGTAGTTTTCTTTATCTAACTAAAACGATGAAAAAAACTTTAAAACATAGTTAGAACATTTTTAAAAAATTAAAAATACAAAACGATATTTTATGTGAGACAAAATAAAAAAAAAAATCAATAACTATATCACTGCATAGGAGCCAATATATATGCAACTTAAAATATCCAAAATTATACTAGCCTCGTAAGCATGAACACAGTACTGATTGAGGCATATTCATGATGTCTTAGGAGTTAGGACCAATGAAAAATGTTCTAAAGAGACTAATACAAAAAGATCTCATCCCAATCCACCATCCCATTCATGGGAATGCATGACATGTGAATGGATGTCATCGTTCGTTTAAGTGTACATTTTTGTTATATTGAGATTTTCACCGGACATATTTGGTGTTGGTATAAAAATATAGTTTTAATATTTATAAAACCTTAAAGCTCCGCAATTGCAAAGTGGTGCAACTTTAGTAATTCATATACTGATCCATGAATATTTTTAAAAATTATATTAAAACTATAACAATAAATAAGACGAAAGTGGATCACCAAATGAGAATGAGTTAGTATATTTTTTAATCAGTAAAATGATTACCACATTAAAAAAATGCATAACCTTGAGAATAATGCTTTCAAAGCTCCTTAGGCTTACTAAATTTGCAACGGAACAACTAAAAGAGCAAGGACAACTCCAAATAGGTGAAACAACTATTTTGCTGCCGCCAATAAGGACTGATCAACGTAATCTCAATCCTCTAAATCATTGTAAATAAGTTAAATTTGTTAAGAAACTAATGGCTAAGAGACAAGAGGTTTTGGTGTTATTAGTTTGGAATGCCTAAATTTGGGTCAAAATTGGGTCAAAATTGGGTGTTGGTTTAGGTTCAACACCAAACATTGAGTCCTTTCACATTGAAAGATCATGATTTTTTTGTTTGTTTAAGGTTTTACTTGTTAAATCGAGTCTCTAATCACTAACACTGTTTACAATTTAATTGACTTTACTTTAATATCACTTGTTGACTTTTCCAACAACTCTATATCGCAGAAAGTCATTGTCAATATAGTTTAGGCACGTTGGAAATCTATAATTGGAAAAAAAAAATCATACTAAATTCGGTGGTTTTGATTCTTATCACATTTGCAGAAAGTAAATATGATTATGATATGATAAAGAATTAAATACTACATCATTTGCATAAGAATAAAAATGTCCTTTGACTTCAGAAAAGAGAAGATTTCTCTATTTTCAAAGTATAGGAAATGTGTTAGCAATAATTCTAAATTACTTGAGCAGTTGAGCTAATTCACTATCAAAACCAGACCGGTTCAACTGATATACCAAACCGGAGTCCCACCCGGTTAAGAGAATTCAAACACATTCTTTTAAGAATATTGCACATATAAAAAAAAAAAGTTGCCAATATTAATCTACCCAATTCTAAGATTCATCTACAAGTGAACAAAGAGGTAATAATAAAGGAATTAGCCTCATTCAACCATATTGCTGTTATCTTCTACTTGAAGAAACTGTCTTAGGAGTTCAATTGTTTTGCGGTAGAGATTCATATCGATTCCATCCACATTTCTTCCTGTTCGAGCCTGCAAAATCGCCTAAAGAAATGGATATATGGATCAATGTTCAGATTAGTTAGCTTCTAATGACAAAACATGGAGATTTATAAGTTGAAAACACAAAGTTCAGCCTAAAAATGAATACTAATGTTTTACAACTTTCCATGATTTTCACCACAAATATATCTGATTTTCAAGAAGAGACAAGAACACTCGATTTCATCTAACTCTGATGATGAAGTTACATCTTCTTAGGAGATTATGTTCCATGTACGTATAGCTATACTCAAAGGCGTAAATACTAGTAAAGTTCGAAGATTTAACATCCTATGAACATAAATCATTTTCAGAGTCAAGATAACTAAACTTTTTTGTGAGCATCTCTCAATTTGGATACAAGAAAGGTTAAGAAAGTTGTACAAAAGCAAAGTTTCATAACTTCAGGATTTTGCCATTTGGATCTATTTATCTGAATCTAATACTTAGTGTAATGCAGACAACATTTTAAAAGTTGGAAATTCTAATGATAACACTCTATAAACAAATAGTAATCTGACATCTTCTAAGCTTGGAAAAGTTCGAAAATTTAACATTTTACTACCATAAATAATCTCTAAATTTGTATCAAAGAAAGGTGCAAAACATTCTACAAAAGCAAAGTCTTTTAAACAAACGAAAGTTCATAACTTTAATATTTGCAATGTGGTAAAAATTTGAAATTTGCAAAACAGAAACAAGACATAGAGATTCGTTTCATCTAAATCTAATAATGCAGACAACGTTTAAAACAAAAATCCCAAATTAAAAAAAAAACTAACCTCATTATTGGGTTCAATGTGAAGCTCTCCAATGAATTGGTAAATTGATCCAACCTTGAAGCTAAGATCACTTAGGTTTTGAGTATTGATTTTGAGAGTATTGTTTCCATCTTCGATAACACATATAGCTGTTTCATTTGAATAACCTCTCAGCCTGTAAAAATGGAAACATCATTGGTTTTTGAAATCATAAAAACGAAAAAAACAGAAACTTTACTTACATTCCTGCAACTCTGAGTGAAAATGATTCTTTGTAAAACGGAGAAGAAGGGTACAATTCTTGTAGAGTGATTGGAGCTCCAGGTTCCATTTGAGAATATGCCATCGATTTTAAGTTTCTCAACTAACCAAAAACGCTCAATTTCGATCCTCTCTTGTCTTCTCGATAAACCCAACTTTTGTTTCCAGTGATCTCTAACGAAGAAGACGAATAATTCACTCCACTGCGTTTTAGGGCTTTTTTATGCTTTTTCATTTGGGCCCAATTCTAGTTAGTTAGTGAGGCCCAATTGTTTTGATTTCTTCCTTATTAAGTCATTCTTTTTGTTTTTTTCTTTTTCCAAGTTGAGTTATGTTAAATGTATTTTGTTGTATACAATAATATACCTTTATAAAAAATAAAAAAATTCACCATATTAGTGTTATGGAAAGAAAGAGAAGAGAGAATTGTATGTCTTATTCCATGAATAATAGAGAGTATATATAAGAATACAACTTGGAGAACAAGTAAATTTAGAATACAAGTAGTTCTAGAACATTCTAGAACATGGGCTTATGGGCTTATGGGCTTATGAGCTTATATGGACAACCACATAATTGTTCATAACACTCTTCTTTGGATGTTCATTATGATAAGTTCGTATCCAATGCGTTTGAAATGCTACCTCATTAAAAACCTTACTTAGAAAACCCATTAGAAAAAACCAAAGTTAAGGAAAAAAGAGTGCAGCATGCATTTACTCCCCTGATAAGTACATCACTAATCTTTGAGACAATATGATCCAGTTTTCATGAAATAACTTCTTGAAAATAGCAGTTGGAAGCTTCTTGGTATATAGATATGCAGTTCATGGGTCTCATAGATGACTTATCTTTATTATTATCTTTTTGCTACTAGTGATCTCATATAAAGACTTTGAAAATCTGATAACTTTCATCATTGAGATTATAACATTTTCCTTTATATGTCTACCAATTGTGTGTTCTTTGCTGTCTCGTTAAAAACCTTTTCATGTAAAAACTCAATGGGACAAAAAGCCATGATAAAGAAAAAGAGTACAACCACACATATTCATATTTCTCCCCTTGGAATCATCATCCCCAAGAGATGCTTTTCAATCGTATACATAATCATTTAAGGAATTAGTATATGTAGAGCATTTGGCACAAACTTTTATTATTGCCAAATAAACCCTCTGATTATTGGACTTTTGATCCATTGTATCCTTTTCACATAGAAGATTATGTCTTGTATATTTGGACTTCAATCCAAATTTCCTTATATATATATATATATATATATGATCTTTTGATTTTTTTCTTGTAAGATTACAAATCTTCCCCTATATGCACATCTTTCAATCAAGAAAGAGATCAGTATATTGCTCAAGTAGCACTTTAAGTATGGTACTCTATACCAAACATATTTCAGTATCTATATATAAAATCTTTCAATAAACTTTGAGATAACATCTCTTTTCACTAGATGTTCAATATTAGACACCTGAAAATAACCATATCTTTCAAAGGTTCTTTATCCGATACTATTTTCATCATAATACTTACATAAACTCTTCAAGAGTTTGATGAAGTTCAAATTAAATATCATTTTGCCTGCTTCTAGCAGTTTAAATCCTTACGGGGTTGCTTTTAGCAGTTTAAGTCTTGGGACTAAATTCTTTTTCTTATTGCCAGACTTTTGAGGAATCTAAAGTAATTGCATCCACCACATGAGAGTTTCAGGTCTCTCACAATTTTATAGTTTTCATTCCTCATGTCCCACATATTTTACACATTCAAGTGTACGAACTACTGGTCCAAATACTTATCTTTAATGATTGGCCAAATCATTTTGTATACACTTTTCAATTTTTTTGTTTTCTATACCGCGGTATATGATCTTCGATTTTATTTTTACATCAACTGCTACATTACATGCACAAATATTACGATGTCGATTTGTTCCAGACATGACTCCACTAGTTGAAATCTCTTATCATTATCATTACTAGGTACCTATATTTCTTTTTTAGTCATGTCTCAGAGTCTCTTCTAGAGATCCTTAACATCTCTTATATAGATCTTTTCTATCTCAGTCCTGCCATTTTTCAATATATGCGCCTTTTATATTCCGAGGATTTATCTTTGGAACTCACTTACAGTTGATATTGTCCTTCTGGGACATCAATTATAATCGGAGCACAGCTGAAATATGTGACTTTATCACTAGGTTCGCTCAGTAAGCGTTTGACAATCAATTTGCTATCTTTTGTATATAAGTTATCTTTGTAGTTCACATTCTTTACTACAACGAGGATCAATCATTGATAACTTATTTCAATCTATTTATTTCCCAACTGTTTATTTTCTCCCATTTATGTTGGAAATACTGACTCACTGAAATAACAGTCTCATCTTCAAGAGAGTTTCATATCCAACATACTTTCTTAGCCTCCTTTGAGATCTCATCTTATATTATTGTGGTAGAGCAACTCAACATATATAGTTTATTCAAAACTTTAAGATGGAAATATCTGGTTCCTGTCAAAACCAATTATGATGGAGAAATCTCATAATATTTCATTGGCTTGATGCGAATATATATATTCCAATGGAGTTTACCAGCATTATCAATTAACCAAGTATCCTCACAAACATATGGTTATGGGTTAATAACAAAAATATTAAGTGGGTGATCAATCCACAAACTATCCTTGTAGCTGTATATTAGAAAATGAATTGGGTGGTGAAAAGCTACTGATTATTTTCTTCGCATCATTATTAAAACCGAAATGGCATAATTGGTTTTGCCAAACATGAAGATTTTTTCATGAACTTCTGGTTTGCAGTAAACTTTTGGTTTACGGTTACAAACATAACTAAACTTCAAATAAATAATAGCTTTATTAAATAAAACAAACAAATACCAATCACTAGTTCATTATTACCATGAAACCAAACTAGGTTCTCAATCAATCAAATAATTTATTTTACTAAATGAGATCAGATGACAAGCATGATTAAAATTCTACTAATCTCTATCAATCATATAATGACTTCGCCATATTTTATCATAATTTTAAACTAACATGTTGATTTATTGAGATGCACCACAAATAACATAAAACATGGATTAATCATCTCATTTAATGATAAAAATATGTGATAATAAATATAAATCATGAATACTTATCTCGACAATAACAGAGGCGGATATATCGGAGACGCTATTGATGGAGAACAGAAGTGGCATCATTAGAGTCTTGACATCATTAAAGTCTAATTTTATATATTATATATCTCAAGATCAAGAGAAACAAATGTCAAAGAAATCAAATATAATAAACAACCAAGGTATAGAACAACTTAAAACCAATTCACACCATCCTTTCATCAAAGTAATTATCTAAATTATTTACCAAAATTAAAGCATTACGCATAAATAAATTTATGCTACTTTGAGATTAAAGTATAAGGGATAAGTGTAAAAATTGAAACTTATCTCTATCAGACCATTGTTATTGTCTCCTCGGTAAGCTTTCTTTTTGGGAAATTTCCTCTTCTAGACTTTCTTCTTTTGCATTTTCCTTTTCTGGAATTTTCTTTGATGAACTTTCTTGAAATAGAAACTTTCCTAAAATAGAAAATTTCTCAAATTAGAAACTTTCCAAAAATATAAATTAGGATTTTAAAAAGAAAGTAAGTAGGTTTCCTTGAAATTAGGTCACAGCCGCCGTCAGGTTTAAACAATGATTCAGGTTGGAATTTACATCAGAATCACGATCGGCTGGCGGTTTTGGAAATCTGACATCTTGGTCTTTCGTTTGATATGTATATTGCCTCCTAAATCTTTACGGTTTTCCGGGAAACTGCTCGTGAAGTGAGGCGGCAGCGGAATCCAATATGAAGAAATCTACTCCGGTAGAACGGCCGTAACTTTCCGACCAGGGCTCCGATTTAGGATCCGTTTGTGGATATTGATAGATATTTATATTAGCCATATTTCCATGAAATATATGATAAAGAGGATTCCGTTTGGTTCTCCGTTTCTTCTTTCTACCAGAATCGGTTGGATCTGTTTTTTTTTCTCTCTTGTTCTCATGATATTTTCTTAAGCTCAAGCGGCTACGGTTATCGTGCTGATAACGTGTTATGGAAAGAAAGAGCAGAGAGAATTGTACGTCTTATTCTATGAATAATCGAGCGTATATATAGGGATACAACTCCAACTTTCCAACTAAAACTTCAAATTTTTTGTGTTTCCAGTTTAAACCTCCAATTAAATTATTTTTCTGAAACAAACATTTAAGTGATCTAAAGTGTGTGCGACATTTGGTTGATTAACAAACAACGCTAATTTCATCTAACACCGTTAACAAAAACCAATTTTTTTTTCAAAAATTAATTTTTTTCTATTTAACTAGAAAAGCTAGAAAAAAACTAATTAGAAAAATAAATAAAAACAAAAAGCAAAAAAAAAATAATATAACAATAAATTCTTTATTTACAGTTAAAATTATTTTATCTAAAAAATCATACACTATTTAGTTAAATGTTATATTAACAATTTTCTTAAAAGAGATTAAATTAGGAAACCTAAAAACCATTATCCTTCATTCCTTCCGGGTACCTTGAATAATTTTCTATAGAGAAAGCAAAAGAGGAGATGAAAAAAAAGAAGAAAGGAGAAGGATGGAAGACTATTGACAAGAAGAATGAAAGTGGAAGACTACAACCCCCTTCTAGAGAAGATTTAAGGAAAAATAAGAAGTTGAACAGCAAGACACTTGTCTTTTGCAGGATGACTGCAACTCATTGGCTCGGTGATTCATAGCTTGGCGAACTTTTGGACATCAACTTTCCGACTACCAAAGGCTTGTCTCAATGAAATAGATAAGCTATGTTCTGCCTTTTTTTGGTCTGGTCCTGATTCAAATACGAAGAAAACAAAAATATCATGGACAGATATCTGTAAACCTAAGGCAGAGGGAGGCTTAGGGTTAAAACCATTGTTGGAAGTGAATAAAGTCTGTTGTTTGAAGTTGATTTGGAGAATACATCTGCGGATTCTTCTCTTTGGGGGAATTGGATACAAAATTATTTAATTCGAAAAGGATCGTTTTGGACTGTGAGAGAATCCACATCTTTGGGTTCATGGATGTGGAGGAAGCTACTCAAATATAGAGAACTTGCTAAATCATTTGTCAAAACGGAAGTCGGTAATTGCACATCAACTCTATTCTAGTATGATCTATGGTCGCCTATTGGGAGGATAATTGATCAAACAAGAGAAAGAGGTTTTATCGATCTTGGCATTCACAGGTTTTCTACGGTGGAACATTTTCTCCAAACTCATCGTAGGAAACAACACAGGTCCGAAATTTTCAATAGAGTAGAAGAAGTGATTGAATCTCAAAAGAGAAAGGAGCTTACAAGTCGTGAAAATAAAGTCTTGTGGAGAAGTAAAGGTGATCAGTTTACCACGGAATTTGTTTTAAAACACACATGGAACCTAATGAGAAAAGTAAGCCCTATAAAAGAATGGTGGAAAGGAGTATGGTTCACTTATGGCACACCCATATTTGTTTTCCATGCATGGTTGGCTACAAACAATCGACTATCAACAGGGGATCAAATGTTACAATAGAATACAAGAGCAGAAGATTAATGTGTTTTATGCCAAAATGCTAGGGAGATTCGAAATCACCTCTACTTTTCATGCCTATTCTCAGAACAGATATGGTCTATACTTTCAAAGAATTTGCTGCAGATGAGATATTCAAAAGAATGGGACCAAATTATGTTGTTGCTTGTGGATACATCGTTGGAGAAGATTCTTCTTTTTCTTTTACGATATGTTTTTCAGGCAACATTACATATTCTTTGGCGAGAAAGGAACAATAAGAGGCATGGAGAACCACCACAAATCCCATTGCCAATTGCTCAAACCATTGACTAGCACATTCGAAACAGATTGTCTTCGATACAAGAGGAGGGAGATCAACAATATGAAAAAGAATAGAAACATGGTTTGCCACAAGATAAAATCATCAAACTTCTCAAATTTTTCTTATTTTTTTGTTGAATAAATTCTGAAAGTTTCAAAATACAGTAACACTTTGTTGTAAAAAAAAATTTCGGGTTAAATAAATTTAACATTCAATTCAAAAAAAGAAACGAACAAGAATCCTAGCGAATAAGCCCAACCAGAAGGCTATGGCGGGATGATTCAAGGCTAGCACATACCAAGAGGCTTTTGCATAACTACAAGTGGCGAGTTAGCAGACGTCAACAACCATCATCATGGGTCGGCCGCTCTATGGGAGCTGCTTCGACCACCCGAGATAGAACATGATCAACCAGCCTCTATCCAACCAATGTTTGGTCGATTGATTGCCAAGACAGAACATCACTTACGACCATCACGAAGGCCCGTCTCAAAACAATTTTGGATCCTAGAAAAATTAAATTTACAGGACTTTTTCACAAAGAATTTTTTATTATTTTGGACCCTTTTGTTTAATGATTAAAAAAAAAAATTAAGATGGACCTTATAATTAAACATTTGCCTATATTGCCATGGACCAGAGACGGACATGATTATTCACGAGAACAATGGCTATATCCAAGCACATTAGAAAGTTGACTTATGTTTTTCTATAAATACTAAATTATGGGAGAGGATCTCGTATGTTTCTACAAATTTCTTTGTAATCTTTCAAGGTATTTGTATGTATTTTATTTTTTTGCTATTGCATGTTCATGAGTAAGTAGTCTCACTTGTGGATAGTGAGTTTGAAAGATATAAGTATTTTATGGTTGATCACTCTTGATATAGATCCTAAGCTTTCCCACGTTTAACTAGTATTTATAAAAATGCTTGAACCAACTCTTTTGTGAGTTTAGGAGACTCTAGTCACCTAACAAATGATGTCTATGGTGCTTTGTGACTTTAATGGACTCAATCTAGTAGCTTCTTAGCCATTAAGATAGATAACCAAAAATTGATATGGAATTTGGCTAAAGGATATGGATTAGTATGTCTTCGGAAGAGAACTACTCTATATTTTTGTCTCGTTGTCTTGAGATGTCTTTTGCCTAATCCACTATCCATGTTTTCATTTTGCTTAGAAATTGTTTGATGTCTACATATAACTTTTTTTTTTTTTTGATAATCTGAAAGTTCTGTTCCATACATCTACAAGAGCCAAAACCACCCTTTAATAAATTACTTTTCTTAATGTTAAGCATTTGCAGCATGCTTTGAATTTTAGAAATATTAAAGTTTTTCGCCTAATTAAAATTTCATTTCACATTGAAGTTAAAAATTATAGCGTTTTCAATTAATTGTGACAAACAATCCAATTTTTTCTATAATGGATAGATAGATTTGTTAATCGGAAAAAAAAGTCTTACCTCAATGTTTAACTTTTAATCACCTAACAAACATTATTTTACACTTTCTTGATCAGTCTAATTCGAAACATTGACTACTAAACCATAACACTTACGACTTAAAAAAACCATAGCCAAAGTATTTTTTTTGTTCTTTTGTAGAATTTACGATCTTAACCAAATGAGTTCGTTCGTTGTTTCACAAAACACACTTTTATTAGCGTACAAGAGTGGACATTATTACTTTATAAGCCATTCACATAGCATAAGAAAAATCAATTGGGTTATGATACAACAGACGAGAGAACTTATTCTTCTTCCTTAATCCATCACTCTGTTTCTTTTCACAAACCCTTTATTCTCTCAATCTTACTTTTCAATGGCTTAATAAACAAACTTTAGAAAACACAATTTTACACAATGTATTTAGTATCATCTTCTTCTGGTTTTATACTTAAAACACACACACATACACAATACATAGATGGATATAGATATCATAGCTGCATCTCGTTCTTCTTCGTCTACTCCTCATCTCAACCACTGTTTTTGTCGAAACCTACACACAGTTTAATCAAGATTCTGATGAGAAAATGTCTGTGTGGATTCTGCTACACAAGTAACAAAGCTTTATATTTACCAGATTCTCTCAAGTCTGATTCTGCAGAATTTAGTTCCTTAGCATTCACAATCTTTGTCCGTGCTTTGATCAGACCTCATCGAAAATGGCTGATGACAAGAGCCTCTGAACAAACTCCGATTTTTGTCTCCTCTCTTCTCGATCTTTTGATGAGACGGGTGAGATACACACTTGTCTCTTGCTGAACCAAGTTCAAAACGTTATTCAAAGCTAAAATCTCTAATAGAGAAAGCTAAATATAGAAACTTTACCGCTCCATCTGTTTCTCCTCGGATACTTTTCTGGTTTGTCGTATCGCAGGAGATAAATGTGATCGTGTAGGTGAGATAAATGACGATAGAAGAGGATCAGGAGTTACACTTGATGCAACAGAACCATTACGAGAAGTAAAACCTAACAACCTTTGTAAATGTCCTTCTCTTAGCTCTTTTCGAAGAAACGAAAGTGTCGAATTTGTACCGCTTTTTCGTGACTTCCTCTTTCGCTGCAAGTATAAACTCATTAAGGAAATTTCAACAGAAGCAATGTGATTCCATTTGTAAGAACTAAGAAGTATCAAAAATGAAGAAAAACAAAAGGATATCTTAAATAAACTCCCATGATGAAGCGTTATATGCGCTACGATATCAACTCCCACTTTTAGAGAGCACACCGGGCATACCTACAAAATAACAAACTTACTTAATCTTAAACATCTAATGTAGACAATTTGCTAATAAACTATTGAATTCCAAGTTGATTTGATAGTACAAAATAGAGCAAATACCGCGTTCTTTGACTCTAAAGTATGTTCATCATCTATATGACAACATAAACCAATGATATCATATGATTCAGCACAGAACGGGCAAGCAAACTCCTCCTGGAAATCATCATCTCCATCTATTTCTTCAAAGCCCATTAAGATTTCTGCATTTTTTAGAGGAGAAGATCATATAAATGACGAGACTGGCATTGATAAAGGCATAAAAGTTTCATCTGTACAGGGAACAACAATATGAAAGAAAAACAAAACGTCTAAAACCAAATTCTAGACTTGAGAGTGTCTAACATTAGGAAAAAAAAACAACTAATAAATTCAAAACAGAAGAAACTTAAAGGTAACTTTCTCTACATTTTGAGAGAAAGATTGTATTTATAGTCTGTACATTCTCAATATCAAAACGTCAAATCTCACTGTATTTTCTTTCATTAAGTCAGAAGCAAAACATCTTACTACCAGTTCCATAAACACAACAAGTTTAGCTCAAACTAGACCATAATTGTGGGAAACAAAACATCCTTATTACAACTACATAAACACAACAAGTTTACAAGTCTCTCTTCTACAACTCAAACTAGACCTAGAATTAACTAGACAAAAGGAACAAACTTTACATATGAATCTATCAAAAACATTTTTAAAAAGTCTTCACCTTTACAAAATCAAGAAAGCACGATAAATTCATCACTCATGAGAGAAAATAAAAATTTGTAATTTTATTGAAATTACCCTTCTTGAGAGCTCCAAAAAAACAAATGTCACGGTACTTTCTTGCATTAATTCAGAAACAACACATCCTTATTACAACTACATAAACACAACAAGTTTACAAGTCTCTCTTCTACAACTCAAACTAGACCTAGAATTAACTAGACAAAAGGAACAAGCATTACATTGAATCTATCAAAAACATTTTTAAAAAGTCTTCACCTTTACACAATCAAGTAACCATTATAGTTTCATCAAAGTTATGTAATAAAACAAAAATTTGTATTTTTATTGAAATTGCCCTTTTTGAGAGCTCAAAAAATAAAAAATCAAATTGAAATAGCAAATGAGAAGCCACTGTAATTCTCACCAGATCGGGATCGAAGCGTAGATAGGAATCTCTTGGAATCAGCGTCCATCTCTAACCCAATAGATGAATCTGGGAAGATTTTAGCAACAAATCCCAAAACGGATCGATCCTAATAGATGAAGAACGATGATTTCTTGGTAGGAGGAGAGAGGAAAAAGCAAGTGCGTTGTGAAAGAGGACTGTTATCAATTTCTCAGAAATGATAAACCGGTTATCGAATTCCAAAATCCCGGTTCGCTATTATTTGTCCGGTTATTAGTATTCCCGGTTCGTTATTTCTATTCCGATCATCGATTGGTCCTCCTCCTTTTCGCACTGGATTAATTTCTTCTGGAGCCCTAAAATCATAAAACAGAGCACATCGTCTCCTTCGTCCCAACAGAGAGATCCTGCATCGGTAGCTATCTTCTTCTTCTTTTTTTCCCGGTATGTTTCTTCAATTAGTTCTTCAATTCTTCATCAACGAAGATAAAAGGAGATAATTTTTAAGTTAAATTCGAAGTACAGTGTCGTTGTGTTACGTTTCAATAGAAGTTGGTTTAATGAGTATAAGATTGAATCGCAGAGACATTGGTTTTGCTTTAGATTTCTAAATCAGTTGGATCCAGAATCTAAAGGATCAAAATTGATTTCAATTTCGTTGCTTCAATCTTTCTAGTAATCTTATTATCTATCATCGTTCCCAAGTTTCAATCTTTATTGGCCATAGCATTGCTAAAAACTGGAACTTTAAGGAGTGTGTTTGTAGAGTGTAAGTTAGCTTTGGCTTAGAGGATTGTAGAATTCAAGTTTTCTATTGAATTTGTTGATCTCTGACATGATCTAATGTTTTGTTTGTTACGTTTCCTTATTTTTGTAGGTTCAAAGTTTGCTAGTAGTCACTGGGACGGTCTACGCAGATTATAAATATGTTTTCTGGGATAAAGATCATACCTCGTGACGAAGTAAAGTTTCTAGTTTTATATGATCATGAATTTTTTGTTTTTTGGTGTGTGTTATGTGGGGATTGACTTTGATGTTATTTTTCTTTGCTATTAGGTGCGTGACGATAGTTCGGAGGAAGAACAAAAGAAATCTAAAGGTGAGAAAGATATAAGAAGAAGAAAGAACAAAGATTTGGATAGAAAGGAGCGTAAGAGAGAAGGGAGTAAGAGAGACGGGAAGAAAGTTATTAAGGATGGTGATGATGAGACTGTTGAGCTCGAAGGAGATATTGTTAGGAAAAAGATGGGTCTTGATTGGATGCTGCCACCAGTTCGAAAGGATGAACCAAACCCTTCTTTAGATGTAGAGGAAAAATTCGAGGAAAGTGTACCTGAGGTAAGTAATCATGATTTGTGGTTTCAATTTAACAGGTTTGTTTTAAATGGTTTAGTTAATGCTTTATAAAACATTGACTAGGTAACTAAAGTAAACCCAAGGGAACTAAATCCTTATTTGAAAGACAATGGATCTGGTTATCCAGAGGAAGAATCGGAGAAAAAACATGGTAAAGATCAGCTTTTACCAAATTCTGTTGTTGGAGATGGGGGTGTTAGTTGGAGAATGAAAGCACTCAAGCGTGCAAAGGAACAGGCTGCGAGGGACGGGCAAAAGCTTGAGGAGGTAAGTTTCGTATTTATTTATGGTTTAGTATTGTCTGTTTGGCTTTTGAGTGTTGCCTTATAATTTGAGGGTTATGCAGGTTGTGGGAGAACGATGGAGTTCTCTTGGTAACCTTGTTGAGTCTGTAGCATCTCAAAGAGCAGCTCCATCTCGTGCCCATTTGAATGCTATAAATATTAGAAGAAGAGTGGAAAATGAAAAGAACAATACAGAGAAGAAACCAGAAAGGATTTCTGAGAAGGTACTTAAGATGTTATGTTAATTTGATGTTTCAGATTGGAAATATTACAGATGATATTCTGACTTCGTGATGTTGTTTATGTAAAGGGTAATAGTCGGGAGTATTTGAAGGGTGACTCGCTGCGACGTGGTGTATTGAGAGCTCCCAAAACTGATCCTTCCTTATCATGGGGAAAGAGAAAGGGCCAAATGCATAGAAATGAAGACTCGAGGCTGATATCCGAAGCCGCAGCTCACTTGAATAAGTTTTCGAATGATGGAAACTTCATGAAGGAAATGCTTTCTAAGCAGAAGAATGAATCAGTGTCTCCTGTAGAGACTCGTGGAGATCACATAAGTGATGTGGAGCAGAACACATTACCGTCAGAGACCAATAAGGATAGTGAAGGGACTTTTCCCGGTTTAAGTGTGAATCAACTTGCTGCTAAAGCCTTACAGCTCCGTATGAAAGGGAAACCTGAAGAAGCTCAGAAACTTATGGATGAAGCAGAGAGGCTGAAAGCAAAGCAAGCTGTTGGAGACGATTTATCTAAAGACCACAGCATCAGACCTGCTGTGAGGTAAGTTTGCTTTTATTTCTGATCTTTTTAGGACTTTTCTTTTTACGTCGAATCGTTCTGATTTTATAATTTCATCCTTTTCTTACTCATTAGATATCCTGTCAAAGATATGTCGGGTCAAAGGAAGAATGCAGATGATAATACGGATATGCATTTAGCCAAAAGCATAATGCAGAACAAACAGTACAAAACATCTAATCAAGCTGCTGATGATGAGTATGACTATGGAGACGCTCCAAACAAAAAGTCTCGCAAGCGGGAATCGTCCAGTAACATTCCTGAAAAGGACAACCGTGTGAAACGTATCATGACTCAGCAAGAACGCTGTCTCTTCTGTTTTGAGAACCCAAAACGGCCGAAACATTTAGTTGTGTCCATTGCAAACTTCACTTATCTGATGTTACCACAACATCAGCCTCTTGTACCTGGCCATTGCTGTATCTTGCCAATGCAGCACGAGGCAGCTAGCAGAAGCGTGGACGACAATGTTTGGGACGAGATTCGTAATTTCAAGAAGTGTCTTATAATGATGTATGCAAAAGAAGGAAAAGAAGCTGTGTTTCTGGAAACAGTGATTGGTTTGTCTCAGCAACGTCGACACTGCTTGATCGAGTGTATCCCAATTCCTCAGGAGATAGCAAAAGAAGGTCCTCTGTACTTCAAGAAGGCGATCGATGAAGCAGAGAGCGAGTGGAGTCAGCACAATGCAAAGAAGCTGATAGACACTAGTGTGAAGGGTCTGAGGAACTCTATACCGAAGAATTTCCCTTACTTCCATGTTGAGTTTGGTCTAGACAAAGGGTTTGCTCACGTGATTGATGATGAGCAACAGTTCAATAGCAATCTTGGATTGAATGTAATCAGAGGAATGCTTGAGCTTCCTGAAGAAGATATGTACAGACGAAGGAGGCATGAGTCGGTAGAGAGCCAGAAGAAAGCGGTTGTGAGCTTTGCACGTGAATGGGAACACTTTGATTGGACGAAACAGCTTGACTAGAACATCTTGCTCCGTGACCCATCATCTAATGTCGATTTCTTGGAGATAAATTGCTTTATGTGTACCTAAATGTGTTGAGACTGGAAAGATGATAGTAATCATGGTGAAACACAAGGTTTGCTTTTAGCCAAGATTCAAACTTGTCTTTCTTCTCTCTCAGAGCTTTGTTTGGAAGACAGTCACGTGAACAAGTGTTTCTCCACCTGTTCTCTTCTTCTACGACATGCTGTTTTTTTTTTTTTTTTTTTTTTTTTTTTTTTCTGTTAAAGGGTTTGCTATTAAAATGCATGAAAATAATACAAAGCTATGATCTTTTTGGATCATACAGTTTGGAGAATAGAATGTGAAAGTGAAGAATAAGCTTACACTATTGATAGCTTTGCAAAAAACATAAGTTAAAGAAAGAGATGATAGTGTTAGACTAGCTAACTCACTCTAACCTAGTGTGGATGGCCACCATGCCCTCTCCGACCGCGATGTCCTCGTCCTCCAACTGTAGTCCATTGCTCTTGAACTTTTTGAGTTGGTTTGATTGGTCTACCTCCTCGGCTCCTTTGTGCATATTCAATTTCGGGACCCGAAATCCAATGATCCATAAACTGGTATCTCTCTATTCCCACACCATCTTTTTCATTGTCCTCGCTCATACATACAGAAGTTTCACCTAACACATGTATAGGTGCATCCAAATTCAAAGGTGGAGGTGGAGGAGAGTTACCCTTCAGATCATTTACAATAAGTTGGGAAGCTGAAGATGATGAAAGCAATGAATTAGGGAGATCCATTTTGGATTCAATTTCTTTGGTAGCTGAAGCATCTTTAGTGATGAATAAAGTTTCTGTAACAATTGCAGCAGCAGCCTTGGGCAAGCTGAAAACTGGTGGGGAAATCTCAGAAAAGGGTGAACTAAATGAAGTAGTAGCCGAGGTAGTGTCAGTCTCTGTGACTTTCACAGGTGCAACAACCTCAACAATATTGGTCTCTATGAATGTGGTTGTCACTGGTATATCAAACTTTGTAGAATCAATCTCTATGATTGTGGCTGTCACCGGTGCAGTAGGCTTTGAGGCTATATGCGTTGTCTCAGAAGTAGAAGGATCAAAATGAAGCTTAGGAACCCAATTTGTAGGAGTGGTTTGGACTGGTGATGCAATATTTGAGATGGATTCTGTTGCAGAGCTAGAAAATGTTGCTGGACCAGAGGCAGTGATGGATTTTATTGCAACTTCTGTGACAACTGTGGCAATCCTAGACATTGAGTTGCTTTATGACCCAACTGACCACATGTAACACACTTTGGAGGTAACCAAGAGTACACTACATCAACCAGATTCATCCTCAAGAGAAACTCTTTGAGGGAAGGCTTTATCAAGCTTTACCTCCACCAATATCTTTGCTTCTCCCATTTGTGTAGGATCAAGCCAAGGCTTGCTAGTTAGCAATCGGTTCTCCTAAACCTGAACCAATTCCATTTAATACCCTGAATAGAGTATAGTTGGCTTGGGATATTTTTGAGCGTCAACCAAACAGGTATACTAGTATAGTAGTGATTTCCGGAAGAGTAACGTTTGCTGCAGGGGACCAAGGTGATACAAACATCAAGCAATCATCCACATCCCACAGTCCTCTCTGGAGAATCCACTTACGAGTTGGTTCATCTGGAATGTGAAATAGAAAGATGATTCTCCTACTTTTCGGGTAAAAATCCTACACTTTCTACCCCAAATCTTAGTTACTACTGCGTGAATTAGACCTCCTGATGGAGCAGAGCATCGCTGAAACTGGCTCACTAAATACTCTTTTTGATTCTCTAAACCTTCTAAGAGAACGTGGCTAGGAATTTTTACCTTGGGAGTTCCATCCGCCATAAATTCTGGCGTGGTGACTCTGTCAAGATTGCGTAGTGATTGATCCATCTTTGCAGCCCATGGATAATCTTTGGAGTAAGCTTTCAAAGACGGGTCTTCAACTACCGAAATGCCTGGATCTCTGGAATTTGCCACATGTTGCAGAAAATATGGAGGATCTCTACGACATGCTGTTGTTGTCGCCATATTCCATGTCTTAAATTCTATTTATTTTAAAACTTTTTTTTGTTAATGAATTAGTGATAATTTAAAAGTTAGAAAACCATTAAAGTTTACATATATATATATATATACTTATAGACGTTAATTTATATGTATATTTAAAATTTTATATTTTGCGGTTAGATTTATATATTAACATGATTGTGGCATTTCGCTTAGTCTTGTCATTCCTTCCGTCATGCTACTGTCATGTGCTATATAAAGATATAAAACCATACTAGATTGCGAACCACAGACCACTGTAGATCAATTGATTTAATATAAGTTTATATTTTTTGTTTATTTTCTATTTATAAATATTTTTATTTTTTGGGTCAAATTTTAAGTTGTTATTTTATGTTTATTTATTTTTAATTTTGGTTATTTTCTTAAATTTATTTGTTATTTTGTTGTTTTACAATTTATAATATATTTAAAGTTGTTTTAGCATCGAATTGCAAATACTTTAATCTAATAAAGTGTCTAATTTTATCTTATTTTTTTTCAATTAACTTTCAACATGGAAGACTATGATTTAATTTTAAAGTAAAATCAAAACCAAATATGTAGGGATGTCAAAACTGATTAAGCCTCTCCATTTAAACTGTCTCACGGCAAGTTGAACTTAGTTGTGGTATTTAGCACCTTGACCCACCAAAGCCTGCTGGTTGTAAACCAATAACTCTAATATGGCCTGCATTATATCCACGGGTTTGCAGATTAATCTGCAGATTTTTGAAATTGAGATAATAAAAATACACATTGTTGCGATAAATTTTATACTTTATTAACCCGATTGTTTAGAATTGTGATAGATAAATCTACTATATAAATTGTTTCTTTTATATAGAAACTAAAAACTACAAACAGCTAACTTGACTTTTAAATCTTTTTTAGCTTCTATAAGAAATGTAGTCTCTTTCGGATCCTTAAAGTATCAGGTTTTAATTTTAAAATATTAATGTTAATTTAACAGTTAGGTTTTAATATTTTTGATTTTCTACAAGCAGACCCGAGTAAAGTTTGTTAAAATGGGACAAAAACCATGTCAATTTAGAAAATTTTAGAGAATAATATTTTTTCTGAGCTTATTATGAAAGTTTTTATGTTATTTATAATATTTAAATAAATTAAAAACATGAACAGTCTTTTTAAAAGCGAATATTTAATTATTTTCGATGCCATTTAATATTTAATGCATATATTGTATTTAATTTAATCACTAATTTGAATGACGTTAAATCCGGATTATATTTAGTCATTAATTTGAATTTAAATAAATCCAGATTAGAATATTTAGAAAACATTATCAGCACAAACAAAACTATCTCTGTAATTAATGTTTTACACGAGTATATTTTATAGAGTGAGTTATCAAATGAGGCACATTTGGAAGACAAATTGCACTTTGATCTACATTCTAAAAACTTCTTATAAAAAGACCCAACTACCCTTAAAACACACAAAAATCAGTTTACCATCACACACTTTCTTAATTACAATTTGTTTTATTTAGTTAGCCAAAATAGCCATCTTTTTATTTATTCAGTTGCTCTTTTTATTTTATTTTCTTCCTCGTTTCTGAAAGACGTTATTCGGTTCCTTTTCTTTGTCAAAAAAAAAAAAAAAAAAAGCCTAAATATCCTGTTAGGGAATAACGAAAACACCCTCGGAAGTTATATCAAATTTCATTTTAAAACCTAGATGAACGGAGTCAACGAACGGAGATTTGCCGTTAGTCCTCTTTATAAATTCCAAACTTTTCACATCCTCTTGATTTTTTCGCCGGTAAGTCAAAATTTCCGATGAGAAACTGATTGAAATTTCCCCAGAATGTATAATATTAACATCTCTGTGACATATTGTTATGTGTTTCTTTTTCTTTCATCTTTCTCGTCTTCTCTCTTCAAGCTTTTAGTTTACAAACTCCAAAATTAGATTTTTTTTTCAGGGCTCCTTTATATCTGAATTTGGTTCATAGTTTAAACAAATCATAACAAAAATTGCTTGATTTTTTCAACTGTAGGCATTAAAATTATGTATTTTGATCCTGAAGAAGCTGATGATATTGAATCAGTAGGAACATTGTGTTTACATGCATTTTCAGATTTAACTTATGTTTCTCCAGTTGTCTTCTTATATCTTCTCAAAGAATGTTATATTCATGGTAAGTCCTCTACCTCTTTTACTGCTTTCTGTCAAGTCTCCAAATTTGTTAATTGAATTCACTGTTAAATTTCAGGTAGTTGTAAAGCAACTAAAAAGTTCCAAGCTTTACAACATCGAGTTCATCAAGTTCTAGCTAATAAACCTAAACCAGGACCTGCTACTTTCATTGTTCAGTGTTTGATTGTGCTTCCTGTATTTGGTGTATATGCTGAAGGTTTTAGTCATTTGGTCATATCAGCTCTTCGTCGTTTCTTTAAAACAGTATCTGAGCCAAGAAATGAAGATGATATTGATTCAGCTAGAAAACTAGCTGCTAAGTACTTCCTTACTACTGTTGGAGGATCTTTAAGTTATGATGAGAAGGTTATGGTGCATACTCTTAAAGTGTTTGATGTCGGTTTAACAAGCATTGATGAAGCTTTGGCTGTATCAGACGTTTGGCGTGGACATGGGTTTGCTAGTGGAACTGCGTTTCTGGAACGATATATTTCTGATTTGATCAAATCGAAATCTTTCATGACGGCTGTGTCTTTGTTAGAGCATTTCTCGTTTCGCTTCCCTGGAGAAACTTTTCTTCAACAAATGGTTGAGGATAAAGACTTCCAAGCTGCGGAAAAATGGGCTAGTTTCATGGGAAGGCCTAGTTTATGTATTCTTGTTCAAGAATATGGCTCGAGGAATATGTTAAAGCAGGCTTATAATATCATAAAGAAAAACTATCTCCAGCCGGAGTTTCCTGATTTGTCTTACAAGTGTAAAGAAAGGTTCGCTTTTGCTTCTCATTTTGTAAACTGTTGTTTTGGATCTTGTCTATCAGAGGATATAAGGAGAATACGTTAACAGAACTAACGTTAAAATATGACGTTTTTTCGTATTAATTGGCAGTGAACTGAAGGATCTAGCAGAAAAAGCATGCTGGGATATTGCTGAAAGAAAAGCAAAAGGTGATAAACAGCTGCTCGAGTATCTGGTAAGCACTTGTTCATAGGGAGTTTTGTAATCTTAAGGGTCATTTTGTTCCGTATCATCATCCGTTTTTACTGAAGTTTGGTGGTCTTTTGAGTTTTAAGGTAAACTTGGCAATGGAAGCTGGGTACTTGGAGAAGGTTGATGAACTGTGTGATCGATATTCACTTGAAGGTCTACCAAAAGCACAAGGTATATATATACTGCTGCATGGAACTTCTCGTTGTGTTTTCAAAACGGTAAGACGCTTACAATGATATTCTTTATGTTGTTCAGAGGCTGAGGTTGGTTTTGTTGACAAAAGCTTTCTGCGTCTCAACGATCTAGCTGTGGAAGATATAGTTTGGGTTGATGAAGTCAATGAGTTGAGAAAAGCAACTTCTTTTCTTGAAGGATGTAGAGTTATTGGTCTTGACTGTGAATGGAAACCCAATTATATGAAAGGCAGTAAACCGAACAAGGTAGTTATTTACCCGTAGTGTCTTCACATTTCCTAACATGCTTTAAATATTCTTATCGCTGTTGTTCTTGTTTTCAGGTTTCAATCATGCAAATTGGATCTGATACCAAGATTTTCATATTGGACTTGATAAAGCTTTACAATGACGCCTCTGAAGTTCTGGACAACTGCCTTAGTCTGATTTTGCAATCGTATAGCATATTAAAGCTCGGTATATGTGAAATCTTTCTTCTTCTTCTTTTGCAGACCTTATTAAAACTCTCTCCGCCCGAGCAAGACCCTGATTATAATTTATCCTCAGGATACAATTTTCAATGTGACATCAAGCAGTTGAATCTTTCATATGGAGATTTGGAATGTTTCAAGCGCTATGACATGTTGCTAGACATTCAAAATGTTTTCAAAGAAAAATGTGGTGGTTTATCAGGACTAACAAAGGTGATCTCTTACTTCACAAAATCCGTTGACATTACATGAACATCAGTTCTCGTTTGATCTCTTTGTTCTGTATTAGAAAATATTGGGAGTGTCTTTGAACAAAACAAGACGCAATAGCGACTGGGAACAAAGACCTTTGACCCAGAATCAGGTATATAATCTTAATCATCACCTCTTCAACTAGAACCAGACTGACAAAAAACTGCTAGAGAATGTTTCATACTTTTGTTGCCATGATTATGAGAGACCACAATTGTTATATATAATTAGAGGCTCCCCTGAAACGTGATGGAGTTATGATTGTAGGATAGCTCGAAGCGTAATTGTTGAATCTAACTGATTTTGACTGAATTTTGCAGCTAGAGTATGCTGCTCTCGATGCTGCAGTGCTGATTCACATATTTCGCCGTGTTCGTGATCATCCTCCACATGATAGTAGTTTAGAGACAGTTCAGTGGAAATCTCACATTGTAAGTAGCTCTCAATAAAAGCCTTTAATCTTTCATCTGATAATTTTAGCCGATTTTCTTTGTCGAAATATTCAATTAAAAGAGTGGATTTTGTTAGGATGATGTGTGATTTAAATGGCCTTTGATGTGTAAAGCATAGATGTTAGTGTAAAGCTTGGAATCTAACGTGAGAGAATATTTGTGCAGGTTTCCCACATGGATAACCCGAAGAAGTTGATGAAGAAGCCTAAGTGCCATTCCGTGGAAACCTCAGCTTCGACGTTTTAACAAGCCATCAGACAATTGAAACAAAGAAGAAAGTGTAAATATTTGCTCAAACTATAAAATGAAGAGGTACATTTAACCGTAGCTTTCCTATGTAGGATTTGCGTAAAAAAGAAGACGAAATCTTTGTTTCATTCAGAGTAACAAAAAAAAAATCTCAATCTTGTATGGTTTCCAAAAGTAGCTTCACATGATCAGTGGTACAAACCCGAGAACTAGTCCAACGAACAATCCAGGTAGCTTTTTCCTGGCTTTGCCAAAATAGAGTCCTTGAGCGTAGTCTCCTACATTGAAGTTCCCTGCATATCCAAGCACAAAACAAGTTCACGCTTTTAGGTTATGTGTAAGGATGAATAGTTAGGGGTAGTTACCTCGTGTGAAAGACGAGCTGCAGCCACCACGAAGAGTGTTTCTAATATCTCTCGGAGTAGCTCGATTGTAAAACACGAAATCAGACATGACACTATTAATGCATGTAAGCACAAGTTCAGTCTCTGAAGCACAAGGACCGTTGCAAAACCTATCTGTTTCTTCAGGTGGAACCTTGAATTCACCTCCTTGATTTAGTCTGAATGCTTCATTGCATCCTTTGTAGAGCTGCAACAACATATAAAAACAAACTCATATGTCAAAAATGTTTTTCTTTTTACTGGGTTTTAATCGTTGATCATTCTTACTTGGTTATTGTTGAAACAGAAAGCGGCTCTCTGAACCAAAATCCCTGCACCCCCGATTACACCGCCGGGCTGCGCGTAAACTGCATCAACAATCTCAAACCAAATTAACTTAAAGAGTGTTTTAACAAAAGAGAATCTGAGACCTGAAAGAACAAAGCGCACCTGAATGTTTCTGACTATCAAAGAACAACACTGTATAGAGTAGCCATAGTATTAACACCTTTGAAACATCCATGGCAACGAGAGAGAAGAGACAGAGATTGATTGTTGAATTGATTTTATTTTTGGGTAAGGTAGGGCACACGTTATTTATAAAGTGATTGTTCAAAAAAGTTGGTGGTCTAACTTGAGAATAATGTTTCATAAAAACATAAGCAGTTGACAAAAATGTGGACTGAGACATGAATAAGTTTGGAAAATGCAAGCCACCAAACTTATGTTTTAACACATAAAAACAAAAAGGAGAAAAAGTGAGTATTCAAAGTCTTCTAAGGGAAGGATATGATATCATCATCAATCACAAATCTCCTTTTAGCTCGAAAAAAGAAAGACAAATCTTCTTGGGTTTGGTTTGATATATGAAAAAAGGTAACATGATGAAGTCTTTTCTTTAGTTGATGTACTGAGAAAGCCATTTGAATCCCTCGCCGTAACCCATTTTACGGACAATGCTGCACATGAAGACCTCGAGTGGACGAACACCAGAATCTCCGAGCGTCACCTTTCCCTTACCGGTAGTGAAGTTAGTGAGACCCAAGTGATACCTTAGTTCGTCTTCTGAAGCTGCGTAAGGGATATCAATCTTGTTTCCAAGAATCAGAAACGGGACAGTTGCAAGGGCTTCATCCGAAAGAAGAGCATCGAGCTCTCTTTTTGACTCTGCAAATCTCTCTTTGTCATAAGCATCCACGAGGTAGACAACAGCATCAACCTTAATGCAACAAAAAGTTTCTATCAGCAAAGAGAATACCAAGTTTTAATAGAACCTAATATGCTAACAAAACAATAGATCCACGCAAACATACTTAGCGCTACAAAACTCATGGCCATGTTTATATCACTAATACGAGAATAGCCGAGTCTGATAACACCATAAGCTCAGAGATTGATGTTAAACATCTATGGTATGTTATACACTGGCTCAATTTTATCAATATCTACAATCATATCAATATCTTGCATTCTAATATAACATGACCAAGAAAAAGTACATCCCAACACAATCTTTATACCAAAAGATCCAAAACATAACATTACTAACTGGTTAAAACTAAGTTAAAAATTCATAAATTTTCTTTGTCAAATCATTAATTTATACCAGATCAAGACCACTGAAACATCTTGAAGCAAATACATTTGAGCTTTCTATTAGAATTTCAACTACAATCATAGAATGTCTAAATTTTTGAGAATGAAACACAAAAAAAGGTAATGAATCTATCTAACTTGCAGTTGAAACAAGCAACAAATGTATATAGCTACAAAATAAACACTTTTCTAGTAATAAAAACAAAAGAATTCGACGAATCCAACAAGAGTTAGTGAAAAAATACACAAAGATTCAACATTGAGAGAGAGAATGTAAATTAACCTTGGCATAGTAATCTTTCCAAACCCTTCGAGCAATCTGATGACCACCCAAATCAAAAGCCTTGAACTTGATTTTACCAATACTAAGTTCCTCAGACGTTGGATGTTGAGTCGGCTGATGCTGAACTAATCTCTATCATCACAAATTCACAAAAAAATATCAGATCTCAAATTTTTGATTAATTCAATACAGAATCGTTCAATCACTACCGATGATTCAGAAATCAGAGGCACAACGAATACATAAATACCCTAAATTCTGAGTAATTCTCATCACAAGCTTTGAAACGAAGACACGACTCTACAGATCTACAAAAACAGTAACGAGATCGGAAAATTTTCAAACCTCGTCTTTGAGCATATGAAGTAGCGTAGTTTTGCCGGCATTATCGAGTCCGAGAAACAAGATCTTCGCTTCTTTTTGCCATAACCCTAACGAAGCTAAGATTCCGTAGAACCAATCGAACAAAAACATGATTTTGTGCTCGTCGTCTTCCTCACTGATCTCTCGATCTTTTTTTTCGTATCGATTTCGAGAAATCGTGAATATGAAAAATGCAAAGAAAAAAATAATATAAGAAATTTTAGAAACTGACTTGGCTGATGATTGAGCTGGTGTTATGACGTGGCGTATTGTGAATGGAAGGTTGATGTCATTGAAGTGTACGTGGAACATCAGATCTACTCAGTTACTAACCAGCGGCTACGATGTATTTTTTGTCTTTTTTTTAATTAATAATTTTAACCTGATGTCTAATTTTAGTTTTAAATTTTGGAATATAATTTTAGTTTTAAGTTTTTGGAATATCATTTTAGTTTTAAGAGCTGTTACTCTTCTTTGGTGCATCTCCTTTCGAACTTCAATATTATCTTGAGCATAGGTTGATGTTCTACTCTCTGGATTTTTGAAGCGGATGTGTTTGTGATTGATGCTGTGCTTTGTCTCTGTTATTCCTGGGATGAACAGAACCAACTCATTGGAGGTCAACGAATTAGAATCCGAGTTGGCATCCCAAAAAAAAAGCAGTAGGCAGCCCAAAAAGTAGAGAATGCAGCAACAACAACTAAATTAAATGAGTTAGCAGCAACTCAAAGTGACATCCTATATCGGAATCGGCTCATGAAATTTTACATCTCTTGGTCAGACCGTTGAGTCTCCTTATCATATTTCTCTGAAGAATCCGTTGTATATGGACAGTGGTGGGGAGGTTGACATGATTACGTTTATCGGAAAAGGCTCCGATATCCTTCAGCTATCCACGTATAAAGGCGTTTAGGACGGTCTTGGGGATGGTGCAAACCTTCTTCTGAATCTTCATGGACATGGTGAGAGGTTAGTGATGGCGGACTGCTGTTTTCCAGAATCTCTCCACGAGTGATTTGCATTGTCATGTAACAATGGCTTTCCTTCAAGCATTCTTCTTCATCTAGTTTTTGAGTTCGGTCCACTCCACTAACTCGTTATGGGAAATGAATTCTTTCTTTAGACCTCTTTCTTCTTCTTCATGATCAGGGATTAAGTGGGCCTGCTCGTTCCGCCACTGTGCATAATCATTGGGGTTGGTGAAACTTTGCTGTATAGCTTCGATCTTCCACTCCAGTTGTTCTTCCAACTGGTCCGTATTGCGATTTATGCAATAATACTTCGATCCATGCTCATTGATGTCATCTCTGTAATGGCGTGCTTGGTCTTGGATCTCTGTAACTTGGCTTTCCACTCGTTGGACATGGCAAGTTAAATCAGAAAGCTTTGAACCAAAATCAGCTTCCATCTTAGAGAACTTAGCATCAAGTTCTTCATGGTACTTCTTCTGTTCTGAGAAAAATTACTGCATAAGCTTCATCATCTTTTCAGTGAAAGCATATGAGATTAGTGCCTAATAGTCTTCATATGTATCAATCCTCATGACTTCTCTTGAATCAAATTTTTGATCCATAGAGTGATAATGCTGGTCCAAGAGGTACAGACTAAATGAATAAGCTGCTCCATTGCGATGTAAATGAGCTGGTCTCATTGGGCGATCTCCAGAGGATCGAGAGTGTGATGGACATCCAGAGTGCTTCATCAAAGGTGTAGCACAAGATGGCTGAGAGTAGCCGTGGTGAGCTCCAGAAGGTGAGCATGAGAATGGTCCAGAGGTGTCTCCGTCCATGGTATTGTGGTGCACCAACAGCTGCACAAGAGTAAGGTTGTGAAACTTCTCCGGGAGAGCGTCGAGGTCCATCCTCAAAGTGTCCTGAAACAATAAAAATCACAAAAAAAAATCAAAAGCACAATGTTCTAAACGTTACTCTAGTTCGTAAACTTTCAAACAAACAATTTCTCTCTGGTTACGTCGCCAAAAACTTGATGTGGTGAGGATTTGTTTAGTCATCTCCAGAGTTTTCCTTCAGACATACAATCACCAAGCTGCAAGTGCACATTAATCAATTGTAGTACTTAAGGTATATCGATCCCACATAGAGAGAGAAGTTGTTTTGCAAATCAAGAGTAATAAGTAAGGCTAGAACTCAATGGTAAAAAGTTGGGTTTGTTGTGTCACGCAACAAGTATGAAAAGAAATTAATTTAAAGCAGTAAAATAAAGATGTTGGGTGTTTAAGGGTTCGCCAAGGTTCTGTGATCAAACAATTCAAGATAAATTCATATAATGCATGTCTATTCCTAAGTCTCGGACTATGAAACGAGAAATTTTGATCAACCTATTACCACAGAGAAAATCGGCTAAAATCTATAAGTCCTGAGACTCAACTTTCGTAGACAACAACTCATATGTCAAAGCATTCAAATTAGATTCAATTCTAATCCATAAAACTCCATAACTAAGTGGAAAACTTCATAACTAAGTGGTATGTGCTTGTTATGATGCGATATTCATCCAATCTAGGTTCAAACAAACTAAGCAAGCAGATAACATTACCTAGATGCCTAAGATCAATAGCTAGTTCATGACGCTAACTATATGCATTAAGAAAGAAATCAGACCGAAAGAACAATATAGATGGTGATGCAACTACAATCAACTCGCCACTTAAACTAAACATATCACATCCCCCCTTTGATTAAACCCTCTAAACCCAACAAAGAAATCACTCAAGCATGCTTAAAGGAATCATCAAAGCAAGGTCAAAGTGATTCATAGATATAGAAAAAGGTTTAGAGATTGCAAAGTATTAAGAGATTGTAGAGAAAAGAGATGGCGAATCTTCAAAAGCTTCTACAAGCAAGGGATCTTGGTGCGGCTCCTCTTCATCGTCTCTAGGGTTCCTGCTGGGAGTCTTGAGGTGTGGTGTAGTTACTCTATGAAGGCACACGAAACCCTAAGGTTTAGATTAGTATTTATAGGTCTTGGGGCACAAAAAGTCAGTTTTAGGGTTTTGGAGGCTAAACTTGTCTTTTTCGTAAGTGTAGAGGCAGAAGGGCTGGACCTTAGTCACAGGTGCTTGTGACCACAGTACTCAAGAGGCCAGACCTCGGTCAGAGGCTTTGTGACCGAGGTGATGGAGCTTTTGGGTTCAGTCGACATGTCTTCACTACTCAGGATGCATCTTCCAAACACCTGAATGGATTGCTTTGATTCTTGTCCCATATGAATTTTAACTCTTCCAGATTTCTAATGATATGGAGAACTCAAACTTTAGTCCATGGGAAGGTTGCCAAGTGTTACCAAACTTCTGGTGCTCTGAAACTGCCTTAAAACGGATTTTGCTCCTTTTTTGGTCCATTTTCTCATAAAACCTATAAAACATCTTTGTCACGAACAATACTCGATAATAGCTTATTTAGCCTTGAAACCACATTAATCTCTCATAAAACAATATGAAAGCCATAGTAAAAAGGGTCAAAATACGATGTTATCAACTCCCCTAGACTTAGACTTTGCTTGTCCTTAACCAAACAAGAATGGAAAAGAGGTTTTGAAAATCACGGGATCTCACTTGTCATTGGGGATATCTTCTTCGCACTCTTCCTCGCTGTAGTGTTAGAACTTACTTTCCGTAATCAACCATAAAAAGCATCAATAATCCTTAATAGCTCACAATCCAAAGGTTCTTTCGGAATCCCCAATGTCATCTTTTTACATAATTAATGGAATGAAAAGTACGGTGGTCTTACCAAAGGAAAATCGATTCAAAGGGGTGCCAACTTCTCCTCACCAAAACTCTTTTCCATATACTTTCCCCTCTCTTTTTTCGTTTAATTAATTTCTTCTCCTACTTTTCTAGGATATCATTTTTTGTTTTTTTTTTCACTGGCTGCTTGCTCTGTTCGGCCAATCTCCATGAGATCACAAAGAAGGCACAAGTTTACGTGCAATCCCTTGGTTTACTTTGACGATGTCGCTTGGTTAAGAACAAATCTCCATGAGGTCACAAAGGAGGCATGGGTTTACGTGCAATCCCTTGGGTCATTTTGACTTGTTTCCCCTATTTTTCTTCCTTTCCTTTCTTTTCCTTTCTCTTTCTTTCTTTTCTTCTTCTTTTCTTCTTTCTTTTCTTTTTCCTTTTCTTCTTCTTCTTAAACTTATGAAAGGGAAAGAGAGGTAAAGTATACTTGTGAAGAGTTACAGTGTCTTATTGTTATCAGTACTCATGCTTCAAGTTTTAAGAAAACAAAAGTATAGATGAAAATCTAGAAAATTTTCTCAAACTGATTTCAAACTTTGTCAGTTTGAATGTCCACATCACAGATGAAGATCAGGCGATTCAGATCTTATTTGCACTTTTAGAAGTGTAAGACTCACTTCAAGACACTCTCAAGTATGGAGTTAGAAAACTGTAACCTTAACCATTGATAATGTAACAAGTTCTGCATATCTAAGGAGATAGAATTAAGGAAAAAATGTCTGATAGAAAAATCAAGACAAAATGCAGAAGGTTTATTTGTGACCTGAGGCAGAACAGAGAACAGAAATAGTGGTCCAAGAGGAAATAAGTCTGAGGGTCAAGACAGGAGATTAAAGTCTAGACCAAAGGGATAACCAAAGGCGAGAACGCGTTGGGTTTGCGGCAAGTAATGACACTTTAAAGCAGACTATCTAGAAAGGAGAAATGCTAAGAATGCTACAAACATGGCTATGGAAGAAGGGTATCCTATGATACTAACAACTAATCTTCACAACACAAAGCACGAGTGGGTACTTGAATCTGAATGTACATTCCACATTACTCCAGACAAAGACGTCCTATTTGATCTTGAAGAAGTTGTTGGAAAAAAGTTCTAATGGGAAACAACACTCATAGTGAAGTAAAAGGCATAGGAAACATGAGGATTCTAAATCCGGATCGCACTACTGTGACACTTACAGAGGTAAGATACATGCCAACAATGGGCTGAAATCTCATCTCTTGCGGTCAGCTTAAGAAGAATGGTTGCAACTATATCTGTGAGGATTTCAAGGTAACATTCTACAATAAAGGAAGAAAAGTGATTGCAGGAGAGTATCAGGATAGACTATATTACTTGGATGGTATAGTTTTTAGAGGACAAGCATCTATTGCTCGAGCCGAAGTAAACAAAATAAACAGATGGCATTCAGGACTAGGACCCATGAGTCTAAAGAACCTAATTATTCTGGTAAAAGAAGGTTACTTAGATGCCAAAAAAGTCCATACTTTAGATTTTTGTGAGGAATGTGTTTTAGAAAAATCTTACAAACAAAGTTTTCCAGAAGCTAAGTACACATCGACTTCTATTGTAGAATATATCCACAATTATATATGGGGATCAGTCTCGAATGAATCAAGCTTGTCAGGTTGTAAGTACTTCTTAATCTTTATTGATGATTACTCAAGAAAAGTATGGATCAAGTTCTTAAGAAGTAAGGATGAAGCGGCTGAAAAGTTCTGAGAATGGAAGACTCTAGTGGAAAATCAACCCAACAAGAAAATCAAGTGCCTAAGGACAGAAAACGGACTTGATCTGCAACAAACAGATAGACAAGCTATGCAAGGAATCCAGAATAAAGAGACACATGACCTACACTTATAGACCATAGTAGAATGGCGTATCAGAAAGGGTGAATAAAACGATAGATGATAAGATAAGATGTATGCTGGTTGAATCAGGGATAGAGAAGATGTTTTGGGCATAGGATGCAGCAGCAGCCGTGTATCTGATAAAAATCCTCAAATGTATCCCTAAAGTTCAAGATTCCAGCAAAACTTTGCTCTGGGTTAAGGTAGATTACAGTGGCTTGAGACGCTTTGGCTGTGTAGCATATGTACACCCACAACAAGACAAGATGAGTCCTAGAGCTTTCAAAGACATCTTCACGGGATACCTTCAAGGAACTAAAGGATTCAGGGTATGGATTCCAGAAAAAGGCAAGTGCACCATCAGCAGGAATGTCGTCTTCGATGAAGAGGCTCTGTACAAGGAAAAGGAAAAGAATGAAGCACCTAGGGAGAGTAAGTCTAAAAATTCAAAGATGGTGATTTTTAGTACAGAGATAATCCAAGGATCAAAGACCACAGCTCAAGGTCCCACTGAGCAAGGTGGAGCAGTTTCAGACAGTGAGGATACTACCGGTGAAGGTGGAGCATCCTCAGAAGAATCAGAGAACAGTAAAGCATCTGAAACTGAAGAAGAACATGACTCATGTTCTGAAGAAAGGAATTAGGAGGATACTACCGGTGAAGGTGGAGCATCCTCAGAAGAATCAGAGAACAGTAAAGCATCTGAAACTGAAGAAGAACATGACTCATGTTCTGAAGAAAGGAATTAGGAGGTTGAAAATGACGCCCTAGAAGGTTATTTGCTGGCTCAAGATAGAGAAAGAAGAAGTAACATTCAACCACCAGGAAGGTATGAAGACTCTTATTTTATGGCTTATGCACTACCTTGTGCAGGGGAGATTGATATTGATGAGCCAAAAACAATAAATGAAGTTATGAAAGATCAAAGTTAGAAGAAGTGGGAACAAGCTATGATCGAGGAGATGCAATCTCTGGACAAGACTGAGACAAGGGAAATTGTCTCAAAACCAGATAGAATAAAAATAGTCGGATGTAAATAGATATTCAAGCTCAAGAAAGGTATTACAGGAGTTGAAGAACCTAGATACAACGCAAGACTTGTAGCTAAGGGACTTACACAGATGTAAAGAATATATTACAATAAAATCTTCTCTCCGATCATTAAGCATATATCCATCAGGATTATGTTATCAGTTGTTGTAAACTTCGATATGGAGTTAGAACAACTTGATGTGAAGACTGCTTTTCTACACAGTACTCTGGACTGATTTTTCAGTAGAAAAAATCACTCTATGGACTGAAACAGTCTCCAAGGCAATGAAATCAGAAGTTTGATTGCTTTATGAAGTCATAGGTATTCAAAAGATGTGTCAATGATCTGTGTGTTTACCACAAAGGATCAACTATTGATGACCAGGTATTTCTCTTACTTTATGTGGATGATATGCTAGTAGCAGCAAAAGATTCGAAACAGGTTAACTAGCTGAAAAAGAATTTAAGCGAAGAGTTTGAGATGAAGGATCTAGGGCCAGCAACTAGAATCCTAAGAATGGACATCATTATAGACAGAAGGAAAGGAACACTAAAGCTATCACAAAACATGTATGTTAAACAAGTACTAAGAACATTCAATATGGATGAATGTAAAGTCGTGGTGTCACCAGTCAACACTCAGCTCAAACTGAGGAGTCTACCACACGAAGAATTGACTAAGGAAGCACTACATATGAGCTTTATTTCGTATGCGAGTGCAGTTGGAAATCTCATGTATGCGATGATCGGTTCAAGACATGATCTTGCATGTGTTATTTGTCTAGTTTTCAAGTTTATGGCTAAGCCAGGAAGAGAACTTTGGGCTGCAGTTAAGTGGATCTTAAGGTACATCAAAGGAGTAACAGACATTAGTCTAACATTCACAAAGTCAGATTATCTAAACATTGAAGGGTTATGTGACTCAGATTATGCTACAGATCTTGACAGAAGAAGATCAGTTTCAAGATACGCGTTAAGTAGGAGGAAACACAGTGAGTTGGAGAGCCAGCCTTCAGCATGTGGAAGCCCTATCAACCACAGAGGCTGAATACATAGCACTCATAGAAGCGTCTAAAGAAGGAATTTGGTTACAGAAAATGTGCAATGAATTGGGGATTATTTCAGATAGGTTCAAGCTAAGATGTGATTCTCAAAGTGCCATTCACCTAGCTAGAAATCCAATTCATCATGATAGTACTAAGCACATAGCAACCAAATATCATTTTCATACGAGATCTAGTAGAAGATGGCTCAGTGGAACTAGTCAAGGTACATACGACTTCAAATCCATCAAACATGATGACAAAAGGGTTACTTGGAAAGATGTTCAGCAACTTCCTTGAGGCGCTCGGCATCACCCTATGATTTGAAGGGAAGATACAAGGAGATGACTATGTTGGTTAGGTTATCTCGCATGAAAGGGAATGAGAAGCATTAGTAAAGTGCAACATACATCTCAAGGGTTAAATCAACAGAAGCAAGTGACTATAGATGGTAAAATCAGAAGTCATTTGGAACCAAGGAGGATAACCTTGGCTCAGGAGGCAACGAATCGAACTCGGCACATTCTTTGTCGCCTACATGGTAAAAGTTCGAACAAGAAATGAGTTCGATAAACTCCGAAAACCAAGTAGAATCAAAATCAGTCTCAAGACAGAGATTTGAGTGATGATTTGACTGACCTATTTTGAGAGTCCTGGCAGCGCTGGACCGAACGTACTCAATCACGTCGGCACCAGAGATTCTCAGAGGAAAAGGGGAGACAGGGGTTTCCGGCGGAGTGCTGGAAGAAGCCATGTCGGAGTTGTTGCCAGGAGCATCTATTGAAAAGTGTGATGAAAGGTTTATATTCTTCGGTTTGAGAGGGAGACGAAACGAAAAGTTGCTTGGAATGAAGATAAAAGTAGAGATTTATGGAGAATCGGTATTGTCATTCATTTCATGTTAATGGGTTATCACAAAGTTGGGCCAGGCATTGGACCTTGTCCTTAAGAGATCAAAGAAGAAGAATGGATTAGCGATTAAGAAGAAAGGAGGTTGGTTATGGGAAAAGAAAAATCGAAGTTAGGGCTAATAAACTTCAAAGTCGGTTCTCAAACATTATAAATACTTGAGAGGTTTTCATAAGACAAGCATCACCAATATTCAGAAGCAGAAGATATAAGGAATAGAGTTTTCGAGATAAGAGAGTTTTAGGTATTTACCTTATTCTTCTATTTTCGGGAAGGGGTTTAAGTGTTCTTGTTCTTGGGGTTATTTTCTTTCGGGTTCTCTTCCTTGGGTAGATAGAAAGATCTTGACGTTCGCACATACTTGATCGAAGTACCTATCAAAAAAAAACAAAGAGGTAGGTTAGAGAGAGATACAAGAGGGAGTTATAACACTTTAAACTTTAATTTCTTATAGTGAATGTTTTTGGAAATCAGTTTCCACATGTATTTTCAAACTTTAAAGGAAACTCATTAAATTTGTGGTGTTTAAAAGCTTTCTTACTTATGAACTACTTATGAACTACTTGAGCTAATTAACGGATTTACATGTTAAAAACTTTACATTATCTTTTCTTCTATTACCTCGGAAGGCAGCGCCGGCAAACACCAAAGCTTTGACGAAGAAGCCATCAGGAAAAATAAAAATGAAACTAGGTCACGAATGATTTCATGTGCTTTCCATAAAACAAGTGGATTTATTTTTTTATTTTTTTTGGCGGCAACAAATGGATTCAGACTTGGCAACACTTGCACTCGAGTTTTTATCATCAAGTTTAACACCACGCAACTGAGTAAAAAACATTCGCATGAATCATCATAATTATGAAAACAAATTTGTTTCTTTAGATTTTTTTTTGTTGTGAACGATAACTACCAGTTGATAGAATTTTATTTCAATAATATTAAATTTATTTTTATTATGTATACAAATAATTAAATGATGGTATTTTATAGAATTCATTGATATATATATTTTTATACTCAAGGGATTAACTTACAGATTTGGTTATAAAAATTTAGGAAAATTAAGGAAAAGTGATTATTAAAGTTTTGTTCACATCCAGATAAACCCATAAACCATTATTGAAGACTTGAAGTCAGAATAGAGGATGTAGTTAATATGGAACATATAAGAGGTTTTTTTCATCTCTTCGATGTCGGGTTAATGGTTTTTGGACGACATCTGATCCTATTATAGGTCTAGGTTGGTTAAGTTTTCAGAAAAAAATAATATAATATTTTTGGGCGCAAAATATAACCGTAAAACGCTTTCACCCCTCCATACGGAGTTGGAAACACTATTATGGACATTGAATTCTATTCTCTCGGCAAGACTTCTTTGTAAAGTGTTCGAAACTGATTATGCAGAACTCGTCTTAATGGTACAATCTCCAGAGGAGTGATCTGCCTTCTCTAACCAGTTTGATGATTTTGCTCATCTTTGAGATTATCTACCTGATTTTACTATCTTCCGTATCCCAAGATCGTATAATAAATAGGCAGCACAAATATTTAGAGTTTTATTTTCTAAATATACGTAACGTTTTGTAAATATTTTTCTCCAGTTTAGCCAACCAATCACGAGTGAGTTTATAATTATTTAATGGTTGGTTAGAAAAAAAAATTGTGTGAATTGTCCTACATTTTCCACCCAAAAAAATATAACATCAAGATAAACCGATAACCATTGTTTTAGTTTTTTCACATCATTAAAGTTCATCTTTCTAATTATTTTTTTTGTGTTTTCCTCTAATTAAATGATTAAATTTTTATAAATATAAATTTAAGGATTTTTGTTATGGGCAATTCTCATTAATAGTTTAATACCACTAAACTATGTTTTAGTTCTACAAAAACCACAAGGTTTAGAAACTTCCATCTATACCTCAGATTTTGTAACAAAAAATTGACTCAAATCCCCTAAACCAAAATGCCAAAAATCCAAAATCTCACTCCCCAAAAACTATATCCTAAATTTAAAATAGTTAACCTAAACCCAAAAATTTTAATGTGGTATTTTTGAGAAATTTATCCCTTTTTTTTTTTTTTTTTTTTTTGCGTACCTTTATTATAATCATTCTAAAAAAATATCTTAACCTAATAATGATTTAACAATCAATGGTATCTCGAGTTTGATTCATGTTTGATCTCGAGTGTGTTAAGAGTAAAAAGAGAAGGAGAAAGGTGAAGAGAATCAGAAAGTCAGGACTATCTCGAAATCTAAAACAAAGCTGCCACACCAATTTTTTCACCATAATATCTAAAGAGTTCTACATCCAAACCAAACTAGAGCTAAAATATTCCTTTAGAAGAAAAGGTAAAAACAAATAAGACTCTGAAAACTCTTTTTATCTCCACCTTCTCTTAGAGCTCGTCCTGTAGTCAAAAATCATAATCACAGAGTTAGTCACACAGCCCAGATAATTATATTTGGTCTAAAGGCTGAAAAGAGGTTTAGACATATACATGAGCGGCATCGGTTTCCTTGGTTTCTTCCGTTTCCTTGTTTTCCTCAGACTTTGATTCGTTGTCTGAGTCATCTCCTTCATTGTCATCGTCTTCAGCTCCTTCCTCAGACTGTACGAATAACGAATTCTATATCAGAACCTTGACAGAAACACAAAGAATTATATATGCATTTTGAAACCCGAGAGATTCTTACGTCAGATTCAGCAGGAGCATCCTTTGATTCCTGGTAAAAACAAAGAACATATACAATTTGTTTGATTACTACTCAACTTATTAGGAGTTAGAAAATATCTTCTGAGTGGAGGATTGTGTTACCTCTTCTTCTTTCTTCTTCTCAGCTTCATCAAATGCTGCTTTCTCGGCCTGTAGTACAAAGCTTGATTTATTAGCTATGAACATTAACTAACAACATAAACAAAACTGAAGAGCAAAGGATTGATTAACATACATCCTTATGCTTTCCCCAGGTTTCCTCGGCCAACTTCTTAGCATACTCTGGGTCATCGCAGACCAAGACATTGTCGAACAAGGATCCGGATTTCACCTGCCGAAATGCCATGCGTTTAGTTTAAATAGCAAATATGAAAGCAAAAATGTTTCTGAGATAAGATATTATTATTACCTGCCACAACTCAACTCCAACATACTTCAATTTAGGGAAGACATAGAGTTCTGGGTCGTCCTTGAACTCTGCATGAAATCGATATACTTAGACTTGCTACTTATCACATTGAATACTACTGTTACATCGATAACTAACAAAATCTCAAAATGTATCTTCAGTTGAATATATAATCTACGGATTCCTAAATGTGTCAAGCTGGTGTTAGATTGTATTTCACTAAGATCTAAGAGCCATGGTAATACACATTGGACATGATGAATATAGAAGGTTACATAGAGAATATTACCAGGGTTGTCAATCATTGGAGCCTTCCATTTGCCCTTGTAACTGGGGTTCTTGATTTTCTACATAACAAAGTGAAGACCGTGAGAGGGAAGTAAATAGTTTGACCATAAAAATATACTCTGTCCGACAGCAAATCAAACAAACCTTGGGATTCCATTCACCCTTGTACTCAGGGTTGGGAATGGTTGGGGCAGTCCACTCACCATCTTCTTCATCATCCCAGTCCTCAGGCTAAAAACAAAAGACACAAATCAATACCAACAAGTGATGATTTTAGATTTGGTTTTGCATCAATGCCACAAATAAGATTCAAACCTTCTTAGCTTCAGCGTCTGGAATCTCCTTTGGGATATCATCGTATCCCACTGGCTTAGTGTCTTCCGGATCAGGAATGAACTCTTTGTCATCCCAGTCCTCAGGCTTCTTGGCACTTGGATCCTTGATCTTCTTTGCTGGGAGGAGATCCCAATCAGAGTAGAGGCTACCAGTTTGCTTCTCAACATTGTCAATAAGAATACTGTAAGTAGCATCTGGACGGAGGACGAATGTGTACACATGGGTGAGCTGGTCAGTCTCACATGGGACCTCCTTCTTAATCAAATGGTTCGTTTCATTGTAGGTAAGGATAGCATGTACTTTCTTAGTGCTGTAGCCACAGATATCTGGGCCAAACATAATGCTGCAGGTAAAAAAAGAAGAGATAAGCTTGACACTCGAATGTTAAGAGTTGATATAGAGATTGAGAAATGAACCAGAAAATTTACCTGTAAGGGGTGTCTCCTCCGAATTTCTTC
>CM051367.1:6417975-6442975 GCA_028015245.1 Cardamine occulta
TGGTCAACATCACCGCTAAGCAGCTTCATGTATCCACCACCACAGTCAAGCTTCTGCTCGTGCTTGACAGAGAATTGGAAGACTAGAGTCTTATCCTTGTTGCTGAACTCAGGGAACTCAGCTGATATAGCGTAGAATCTGTAGTCCTCACCAGTCTGAATACCTGCAAGAGAGTGGTAATTGCAGCAAAGCACAACATAAGGATATAAATAGGCCGAGAAACAATGAATAATCATTTTAACACTAGTCCTGAATCCTGAAACATACCTTTATCGTTAGCGTCACCAGACCAATTTCCAGCGGTGTGTTTCCATTCCCCAGCAGTGTTGTCATCTTTCTTCCAGTCAGATTTTACCCATCTGCTCTCCCATCCATCTTTAGAATATAGAAACAACAAAGGAACACAGCAAAAGATATATCAGACATGAAAATGAAAACTAGAACGTAAATCATCTAAAGTTCTTATACGTTAGACTGTATATCATATGAATTCGAAGGCTTGATCATTAGAAACAGTTTCAATCTAAGCACAAAACTAACAAGACTTGATCATTATTGCGAATATATAAAATCATTCTAGTTTCGAACACGATGCTAACTATCATCAAAATCCGCACTCCTGTGATTTCCGATCACAAACTCGATCACCGATCAGAATTTCGAAATGAAAGAAGCAAGTAAAGCCAGAATCAACAAATTCTATAGATCTATAACAATCCATAATCAAACATTTCGAAAAAATCTCGATCAACAAGTTATGAACATCATCTGATCGAAACGAATTGACGCAGATATTGCAAATGGAATCATAAAAGTATCCATCTATCGATCGCACTGAGACTTAGAATCTAGATAGAAATCGAAAGAGAGAAATGTACTACCATCGAATCGTTCCTCGAAGATAACTTCAGCAGAGGCGATCGCTAAGAGAGCAATAAGAATCAGAGAGATGAAGTTAGGGTTTAGTTTCGCCATTGCTAAAAACTCAGATCGGAGCTTCCTCGAAAACTGCAGATGATATGGAAGAGCTGAAATTATATATACCGAGAGAAGATGCAAGTGAAGTGGATGATCTCGTGGCTTACTGACGTGTCATCTTTCCATCCACGTTGACCAATGATAAACGTACACGTCCGATTTTCGTGTCATGAAAATGACGTGGCTGAAGATCACTGGATAAATCCACGAATTTGAAGTCGAATTAAAGCGCAGGATTTTACACGTGGGAGAATCTAAGTGGGCGGTGGCTCTCGTGGGATTCAGTAAATACAGTCAGATCTCAAGGGTGTTTCCGTAATAGTACTAGTTTACTCAGTGAATTGTAGCCGTCCGATTCGAACTTATTTTATCTATAAAATCTATCTTTTAATCACAAATTAATATCTGTAAACCATTTTTCTTTTACTTGATAGAGAATTGTAATTTGTAAATCTAATACAGTAAAACCTCTATAAATTAATAATATTAGAACTAAAATTTTTTATTAATTTAGAGAAGTTATTAATTTATCGATAGATTTACATAATTTAAAAATATAATTCATATTTAAAGTAAAAAATTAAAAATAATACTTTAATATTTTTAGCAGCAGTTACATGTTTAGAAAAAATTATCATATACACAATTTTTAATAAATTTTGGATGTAATTTGAAAAGATAATACTATATGTTTTGACGTAGTATAAAAAATTATAGATGTCTTACACAAAAATACAAATTTATGAATAAACAAATAATACTAGAGTCATATTTCACTAATTTATTTTAGTTATAGTTTAAGTTTTATATAATTATTAATTTATGATATTAATGATCGGACCATATAATTACATAGAATTTTCAAAAAAAAATTATTTTATTATTATATCGAATTATGTTTATTACATTGGCCCAACTTGGTACCAATAAATTTTATTAATTTAGAGAGGTTATTAATTTATAGAGGTTCTACTGTATTAATTGAGAATAGATGACAACTTTTTGCCAAACTTCTACCGGGTAACTTTCAGTTTGTTTTTCCGGATGTCCATACCGGACTATCGGTATTTTGTATCTTGGTTGACAAAACTAATCTCCTAAAAAATGCCCAATTCTTGGGTTGTATTAATTTATTTTCCAGTTTTTTTTTCAACACTTATATATTTATTAGAACAGTTCAGAATTCCAAACCGGCATTTTATTTTCCAACATTATAAATGAAGAAAAACAATTAACAAAAAACAAAAAACAAATTTATCAAAACATTTCAGCCTTATACCACTATTTACTGATTGTGTTGTTTTTAATATATTTAAAATCTATGCTATTAAATATTAATTGAGAAGGAAAAATGTCCAATTTTAACGTCAACTATTTTTATGGTGTTTTTTTATACACCAACTAAGATTCAATGTCTTTTCCAATTTCAACTTACAAATTTTCTAAAAATCTATATGAACTTTCACATGTGTGCCAAATTCAAATTTGACCGAAAAAATGTTATGTCAAATCGCAAAAGGGTATTTTTCGACCCACATGAACCTTCACAGGTGTGCTGAAATTAAATTTGACCGAAATAGTGTTAACGAATTTCCTCTGTTTTGAAAATGAAGATATAACTGATTGGTAGATTTGAATTTGATGTTAAACGATTTAAAATTGAGGAATTGAGAATTTTTTGTTAGTGTGAATAGTGATTTCAGATTTTAGGGCTTGGAATGATTAATTGACGTTTGATTATGATGAATGTATGTTGCTTGAGGTTATAGCAGGAGTGTTTGATGCTTGATTCATAGAAAAATTGTAAATTTTGATTTTTGCTAATTAGTGATGAAATTATATTAATTTGGCAAATTAAATTTGATGCATATATGGCGTTTAGTTCTGTATAATATGAGTTTGATATAGTTCAGAAATTTTTCGAAAACTAATTTTTGTAAAATTTTGTTGTTTTTATAGAGAATGCCACGAAAGACATGAATACCTGGATCTTGAGCTCCCAGTGCTACGCAACCGCATTTTATGGCTAGCCATGAACATGTTATGAGTGATGAGGATATCGCTTTCCAAGATGAGATGAGATGGATGATGCACACTCTATCCCATGCGTTTTTGTTAATGTGAGTGAGGCTAGATAATTGTGTAGAAAATAAACAAGACAAGAAAAAAATTTGTTGACGAGGTTCGGTTTTTCTTACTCTCTGGGATCACGTTCAAACTCGAATTCACCAGAACAAGAAAACAAATACAATATATTCGCAAACACGTAAATCAAGCACACCCCTCTTGATTCACCGCTCTGTTCTATAACATGAACTCTTAAGGATAAACTAATCCCTAACTAAACTCCTCCTGAGTCTAGATTTCAATCCATAATCTCTAGAGAATGTTACATCTTTACATTAACACTAACGCACACCAATAACGCCAAAGACTCTGAAACAAGGTTTTATCCACACACAGTTATGCAAGGAAGTGCTAAATGTGGCATGTTTGCAGTTATAGTATAGTGGTGGAAATACTAAGTCAATCCAATCAAGAAGACTATATTATGCAATGAGAATGTGATCAATTCATTTAAGTCCAGCTAAACAGATTTAATGGTGGATGTCTAACAACCTAGACAAAGTAAATAAAGCAAGTAAAGAATCCACTTGAGTCGTCAATTCGAGTGGAGTGATCGAGCAACAAAAGAAAACAGAGAAAGTAGAGCACTCGACCTAAATGATCGAGTATAGAGATCGAGTGGTCCGAAAAACGACAAAATAAAGAGAGCACTCGACCAAAGGGGTCGAGCAGATGCAATCGAGCTAAACAGAAAATAGCTAAATAGTAAGGCACTCGATCTAAGTGATCGAGTAGCAGAGGTTGAGTGGTAAAAGCAAAAGTAAACAAAGCAGAGCAGGGCAGTAACACAAGATGTAATCAATCCGAAAGACGAAGGGACTTAGAAATGGATCTATTGACTAATCACTGTTCTCAATTAACCAGGGTACTTGAAAAAATTATCCAATACGCTATTCCCTTGACAAAAAATCTCTAAAGAAGACTAATATACTGTCGTGCTACTAAGCCTCGAGTCTAATTACCGATGTTCCTGATTCTGCCAAAGCCATACAATTAGACAAACAATGAATACCAATTTGCCAAAGCCAATAAAACTTCCTAACAACTGAATCCCTGTGATAGGATACACACCTTATTTAAATCTAGATCAAGCAGGCTAGTGTAGCTAAGTTTCTGGAAAAAACTGAATCCAACAATCTCATCAACACTGTCGTGTAGAGATAGTTTGATATAATATTCCAACTGATCAGAAAGGAATAAACATTAAGAACACTCACCCAAAAGGGAAACTATATAATCAAAGTAATACTCAAATACGCAGATCAATTAAAAGCAATAATTAATCTAACCCATGCCTAAATTCCCTAATTTCACTACTCATCAATCATCATGATCATCAAATGCAAAAATCCAGAAAATGTTAAAAATGACTGATATAGATGATGACGCGATGAACAATGTTGAAGAACAAAATAATTGCAAATACTCAATAGATAAGAAGAAATCAGAGTTACAAATTCAGAAAAAAATGAAGAACAAGAGAGAAAAAAGTTTAGAGGCAGGATTAAGGTTAAAGAAAGGAGTCCCCTATAAACACTAAAGGACAAAGTGATTAATAAGATCTTGGGAAGGGACAATCCACTCGAGCTCATAGGTTGAGTGGTTGGTCCAAAGGCAGGTTCTTCCCTCGAACTCACCCACTTGAGTAATCCAGGTCGAGTAGAGTTGACATGTCTTCCAAGGCATCTTCACTCGAGCTCCTCTTCGAGTATAAGTGGTTGAGTGGTCTTGTCTCCTGCTCCAAAGGTCGAGTAGTCTGATCTAATCAAGTGCCAATCTCCAAGTGTGTGGTTCTGAGCTCCAAAAGCACCTAATACCATTCTAAAATGCAGAATGTACGCAATGCTTATGCAAAATCTCCTAAGTACTCTAATATGATGAATATTATGCAAAGTGATATAAACACGAGATGAAACTACACTAAAATGATGATAAATAAAAGTTAAAAATATGTAAAATACAGTGACATCAACTCCCCTAAACTTAGTCTTTGCTTGTCCTCAAGCAAACAAACAAGACTGATCCTAGAGAAGAGGTTTAAAAGTGGGGACTCAGTACTAAAGTAAATAGAAAAAGCATGTAACCTCGGAGTCCTTGTTAATTATTCTAGAATGCAATGTAAATGAGCCTTACTTAAAAACCGTAGCCATTCTCATCACAACAAATTCTGACTCTATGTCCTAACCTACACAAGAATTCAATGCAAAGAGTCCCTCTAGTTTATCTCACTCTCAACTGTAATTTTTTGCTGACCTTCCAATATTCGATCTAATATAGCTTTTATCTCACTCTCAAGAGTTCTTGAAGGGGGATTCGGGGTAAGAAGAGCTCTCATAATTACTTGTGAAGGTGGTGCCTTTATAAGTTTTCTGAAAATCAGGCTTTGACGCAAACCCAGAAGAATTCTAAATACTTCCATAGTTGTTTCGTTGAGCATTATGACCGTAGTTCCTGAAATGCCTTGAGAGTTACCAAAACGCTAACCATTGAACCCAAAACTATTCCCATAGTTTACATCTTCTTCAATTTAGTCATCTTCTGGTTCGAAAGTCTCAACCTCTTCAGCAAAGTGCACTGACTTCTTGTTCACCAGAAGGTTGTGTACCATATCAATCTTGGGCTTCACTTCAGCAATCTGACCATTATCTAAACCAGCAGCCAGTTTTTTCCTCTCAAAATCTGCATTCTTGGTACTATTACTAGATGTCAAGTTCTCAATCAACTCACTAGCTGCACTTGGTTTTCTGGGGTTGAAGCTTCAATTGCTAGCAGCATCCAAAGCAATCTGATACCTCCAATCAATCCCACTAAAGAATGTCCTTAAAATCTGAACTTCATTGAAACCATGGTGTGGACAATCTCTCTTATAAGCTTTAAACTTCAACCATGCAGCCTTAAAAGTCTCAGTCGGACATTGAGTAAACTAAGTAATCATTTTTCTTAAATCCTATGACTTAGCATCATCATAGAAGTTATCCAGAAAAGCAGCCTTGGTATCTTTTATGTTGTCAAAGATCCCGATTTTAGTAGCTTCAACCAATGAGCTGCTTCCCCAGCAAGTGAGTATGGGAAGAGCTTACAGAACATCTAGTCCTCTGACACTCCATTGGCTTTCATGCTAGAAGCCAAATCTTCAAACTTCTCAATGTGGTCCATTGGATGTTCATGGGTTAGAGCATGGAATGGATGTTTTCCCACAAGAGTAAGGTATTGGGGTTTCAACTCAAATTCATTCCTCTGGAAGGGAGAAGGACGGATAGTAGACCTATTGGTGTAGAACTTGTTAGGTATGTTTTACTTAGAAAGTGTTCTCTCCTCAGCTTTGTTCTCATCATTTTCCTGCGGACCAGCATTGTCCTAAGCGTTTTGATCGACACCAACAGCAGCGTGTCGATCGACGGGGTCGACGATCAAGACAATGGAATTTCCTTCAGCATCAAGCCTCTGACCCTGCTCGCTGCGTAAGTTGCCCTCTAAATCATGATAGACCCCATCATTATCCTTCACAAGCACAATAAGATTAACCATCTCTAATGTCCTTAATGCCTTGCGATTAGCTCTCTCTAACTTTCTGATCTATTGAGTAGCAAGTAGTGTTTGATTTTTTTTTGCTTCTAGTGTTGTACTTATGCATGCACCTGAACACACACAAGAGAAATAAAAAACAAGAAACAGATATGAGTAACAAAATAAATAAAAAAGTTTAGACTAAATTCTTTAACTGAAATCTAATGGGGAATTAGAGTCCCCGGCAACAGCGTCAAAATTTGATATGCCCAAATTTACTTTCTCAAATTAAAAGATCACGATAGTACCTAGGGATCGAATCCACAAGGACTCTGGGTTTCACACAATAGATATATTAATTTTGAATTAAGCTAAACAGCAAAAGAATTAAAAATAAAAAAAATGAAAAAGTAAATAGCTAAGATGATGGGATGTAAATTCAATAAGAGAAGAAGCTAGACCTAGAGAATTCAATTATTGAATACTCAGAATTGCGAATTAGGCAGATCAATTCATGATGCATTTATGACTGGTTCTTAAACTCATAAGACAATGATATGATCATTCAACTCTCGCTGCAATGACAACTATACTTAAATCACAGAATTCTAAATCTCTTTGTAAACTCTAATGATAAAGGATGCATTAATGTGAAGTATGATATGTTCACAAAATTCCTAAACCAAATCTCAAGTAGACTATTTTGCTCATCTAAGATTAGTTAAGATATCAATAACACTCTTATGTATATTAATTATCCTAAGATGCTAGATTCCATGTGATCAATCCAGATCTAGTATAGATTCAAATCTAGATGAAGAACAATTATGATAATCCTAATATGCTTATGCCCAGTTCAACAATTCATCATAAACCCTTCAAAACCCTAGATCTAACAAGTAGATTACTCAAACATAATCAATGAAACAAAAATTATGATCTAAATAAATTGCATAGAATAAATCAAGAGTATAAAAAGAGTTCAGAATCTTCTCTTTACAAAGGAGTTCTGATTCTTCTCTCCAATGCTCTCTAGCTCCAAAATCTCTCAAAGAACTTGTTAAAACAAAACTTCATTTTTCAGACTTCTAAAAATCTAGATATATAGAAAATACGAAAAGGACTAGTATTGCAAATAATTAAAACTCTTGGGGTAACTTTGTAATTCTTGAAACTTGATAAAATCTTGGATGGCTTTGATAGTCATGACCCGTCTTGAGACGTGAACACCCTGATTCGTCTCCAAGTTTATTTGCTTAGCTACAGGCCTCCAAAAGCTCTAAAGTGCATCAACAAGATCTAGCTCGTACTTGTACCTAATAAGACTCAAAAAATACCAAAAAGACTCTAAAAACAATATATATATATATATATCATGGCTAAAAACCATAAAAACTATGATATATCAACCTCCTTTCTCAAAATCCTCTCTTCTTCTTCTTTATCATAAACAAGGGAGGCTTGGTCATCCCTCCATTTGGCATATTCATCGGAGTCGGTGAAACCTTTATTCTTCAATGTTTAAATCCAATGTTGTAAAATACGCTATACGCTAGACGTACGGTGAGGCACTGTATAGCGTATAGATGTATATATGGCCGTTTATGCGGAGACTATACGGTGAATATTTTTTTGTAGAAAAAATATATATAATATATATATATATATATAATTAATTTTTTATATATATACATATATGACCCATATGATATGGGTCAAAAATTTATATCATTTATATGAAAACTAAAATGGCTGAATATCAAATATTACCAGAATAAGTAACAAAAATGTCTTAAAATAGAGTAAGAAATCAAAATCAAACATAAAAAAAAACCAACAAAAAACCAATGTTATAGGCTTATAGAAAAAGTGCTAAATAAATAATAAAACTTTAATCCTCATGTTCCTCTTCTCCATGTAGTTCTAGAACGTGGTCTTCATCGGACTCAAAATCAATATTAGGAATTTTTTCTTCCTCATCGGATATGAAATCTTCTTCATGTAGTTCTCTAGCTTCATTCATATGATCTCTTCTAACTAATTCTTCCTCACCAACTTCAGATTCCATAGGCAAATCCCCTCCATCGTCAACAAACCCATCAACAATCCATGCTTGAGCATTCATAGCATGATCAGAAAGTAATATGTCAATATTCTCCTCTTTTTGCTTTTTCCTTCTGCTCATCAATCTTGAATTAAATTGGACAAAGACAAGATTGTTCATTCTAGCTACATCAAGTTTGTTTCGTTTCTTCGTATGTACCTTAATGTTAATCAAGCCAATAAAAATATAAACTATGTGTAAACTATTTAAAATTTAATCAATTAGAACATAGAATATAATTATAAAATCTAACCCCTTCAAATGCACTCCAGTTTCGCTCACATCCAGATGAACTTGTAGTCAAAGATAAAATCTTCTTGGCCATTCTTTCTAAGTTAGGAGCTGCACCTCCATAGGTCTTCCACCAATAAACTGAAATTTAAAAGTTAAAAACAATTTAAATGAACAAAAATTCATCAAACTAAAATGGCCCATGAATTAAATCTGAAAAAGAAACTAAGAGCATACCGGGGTCATAATCTTTCTTCTCACATCCTAAAATGGCCCAAGGTTTTCCAAAATTACCTTCTTTGCTTTTGTATATCGCAAATTCCGAATTGATGACATGACATTGTGTAGAGAGATCATTTGGAAAAAAAGCTTCCAAACACTTAAAAATTGCATTGCGTAGGTCACTGTTGTACAAGTTGTCTAGATTCTTGTAGAAGTAATATGGGTTTAAGAGATAACCTGTCAAGTGCAAAGGGCTGTCAAGTCTACCTCTAGTCTTTTCATCAATGATATCGAAGACTGGTCTGATATTTCTCTCCACGTTTTTCAGTCCCATTGCTATCTCCTTCTTAGCTTCAATCAACTCTCCATGCAAAAATCCCATTGTAGGCTTCTTATCTCCATCCACAAGTCGAAGTACTTTAACCAAAGGTCCAAAAACTTTCAAACACATTATCACTCCATTCCAAAATTTAACACTCATCACCAAGTTAAATGCCTTTATTCCTTTGGAATGTATTGACCATTTGCATTGTCTCCACTCGTTGCTAGCAAACATAGATACTAGCTTTTCTCTCTTTTCCAACAAACTTTGCAAGGTAAGAAAGCATGAAGCAAACCTAGTGACTCCCGGCCTCACAATATCTTTCTTTTTTGTGAATGTTCTCATCATCGCCAATGTCTTGTGATGAGCGTAGATAAAAATTGTGAACCCCTTAGCCATATCAATGGTTTCCTTGAACTTGGAGAGTTTTGAAATACTTTCAAGCATCAAATTGATGGAGTGAATACCACATGATGTCCAAAATATGTTTGGTTTAACCACTTTCAACATCTTTGCGGCAGCCATATTATTAGTAGCATTATCCGTAACCACTTGAACAACGTTCTCCTCTCCAATATCTTCAATGCATCGTTTCACATAATCAAAAATATATGCACCCGTATATGGCTCATCTGAACTGTCTTTAGCAGAACGAAACATTGTACCTCCTTTACAATTGACACACAAGTTCATGATACTTCTTCTTTTTCGATCTGTCCAAGCATCTGCATGACTGTGCACCCAGTCTTCTTCCACTCTTCTTCTTGTGGTTTCAGTAAACCTTGAATTCTATCAACCTTTTCCTTTAATAAAGGCTCTCGGAGTTGGTATTGGCTTGGAGGTGTAAGTCCTGGACCGAATAGTCCTATAGCTTCGATCATCATTTTAAACTCATCGTTTGCAATACTATTGAAAGGAACGCCTGCAGCATACACCCATCTAGCAATATATTGTTGAGCCTTATGCACCCTTTCTTTAAAAAGAGCATCATTGATATTTTGTTGCTTAGTTGTAGTAGGACGTGTAGATTATGGGTTGATGTTAGCTGCAAATTTGTCCATTGGACCAATCGTCCTAGGCCTCTTCTTTGATGTTATCTCTTCAAGTTCAATCTCATCATCAAAATCTCCACCATTGCTTATATTAACAGATTGTCGCAACTCAACATCTATTGCTATCTTGTTCTTCTTCTTCTTTTTTGCTTCCTCAATAGCTTTCTTGCATTTTTCCTGATCTGTTGTTGATGAACTTGGACAAGCGGAAACATTCCCAGGAATCTTAGCAATATGTTCATTGATCCTAAAAGCACCCCCAGAAAAATTCTTTGTTACATAGCTTGCATTTGACTCTGTCTATATTCTTCGCATTACACAACATTCTATATTCCCAAGCAACATCTTTGGAGTTTCTCTTCAGAATTGGTGAATCTGCAGGTTCTGAAGAATTCACATCTGAAGCAGCATTTGATCCATCCATTGAAATTAATCTGATTTCTTAATCCAGTTCCTAAAATAAATCAGATCATTAAAGTAATATCAAAAACTATAAAAGTGAAGATATTTATACGTTTCTAAAATAACACCAGCCAAAATGAATCATCATTACACAGTTTACACTTATTACAAACTGAATCATCAAGACACTTAGTTTGACACTTTGACTTTAGTGACGTATCTTCCAACTCTAACATGTCTAAATTAACAAACTATACATTCTCTTTTTCTGTTTTTTATTTCTAAATTCTAACAAACTTCAAAACTATCTACGAAGAGAATATGATCATTATTGAAAATTATACAAACTGATTTCATAAAATCAATCACAAACGATACAAACAACCAAACAAAAATAAAAACAATAAAAACAAGAAAAACAGAGTTTAAATCATAAAACAAAGCATTACTGCATCAAAACCCAAGAGTATAAAAGGATACCTGAAGTGGAATAACTGAAGAAGATTGTGAATAGGAACCAAGAGTATTAGAGAGTAGGAGATGAAACGTTTATGAGAAAAAAGTTATGGGAACGATTAAAAAGTAGGTCATCTCCTAATTACCTTTTTAGGGTTAACTTATTTTTAATAGCAAAACAAAACTACGTAGTTTTGTTAAAAGAGTTTACAAAAAAATTAAAAAAATGGAAACTGTATATACGGTACCGTTTATACGCCGTATAAACGGTGTATAAACGGCCGTATTGTGTTCAGCGCATAAATTAACTGTACAACATAAATACAGTACGGTCTCTTACTGTATAGGGTATATACGCCGTATATACGGCCGTACAAGCCGTATTTTAGAACAATGTTTAAATCCAATTGTTCTTCTACCCGGTCGATGGTGCATGCCATGTTAATGACCTTCCTGTTGCCTCTTCAGATATCCTCCTTATGATCCAACAGCTCCTTGTGAACTTGTTTTGACTGTCCTCCACTTGATTGACTCGTTGGGCGAGGGTTGAGAGTTTTGAACCCAAGTCAGATTCAATCATTGAGAGCTTGGCACAGAGCTCTTCACTACATTTCTGCTGCACTGAGGTAAATTGGTGCACAAGACTCCTAAGTCTTTCAGTATGGGCATCCAAGAGCGGTGCTTCATGATCTTCATAGGTATCAATCTCCATGACTTCTCTTGAATCAAAGTTGTGATCCATAGAGTGATAGAATCGTTCCAAGTTTTACGGGCTGAATGAAAGAACTGCTCCATTGTGATGTGAATGAGCTGGTCTCATTGGCAATCTTCAGAGGATTGAGAGTGTGATGGACATCCAAAGTTCTTCATCAAAGGTATACCATGAAATAGCTGAGAGTAGCCGTGGTAAGCTCCAGAAGGTGAGCTAGAGAATGGTCAGGCGGTGTCTCCGTCCATGGTGTTGTGATGCACCAACAACTGCGCAAGAGTAAGGTTGTTAAACTTCTCCAGGAAAGTGTAGAGGTCCATCCTCAAGGTCTCCTAAAATAGTGAAAATCACAAAGAAAAATCAAAAGCACAATGTTCTAGATGATACTCTAGCTCATAAATTTGCAAACACACAATCTCTCCCCAGTAACGGGGCCAAAACTTGATGTGGAGCGGGTTTGTTCTCCAGATTTTTCTTTCGGACACACAATCAACAAGCTGCAAGTGCACATCAATCAACTGAAGTACTTAAAGTATATCGATCCCACAGAGAGAGAAGTTGTTTTGCAAATCAAGAGGAACAAACAAGGCTAGAACTCAATAATAAAAAGGTTGGTTTTGTTGTGTCACGCCACAAAGAATGCAAAGAAATCGATTTAAAACAATAAAAGAAAGATGTTGGGTATTCAAGGATTTAACGGGGTTCTGTGATCAAACAATTCAAGATAAATTCATGTAATGCATGTCTATTCCTAAGTCTTGGACTATGAAACATGAAACTTCGATCAACCTATTACCATAGAGAAAATTGGCTAAAATCTATATGCCCTGAGACTTAACTTTCGCAGGCAACAACACATATGTCAAAGTATTAAAATCAGGTTCAATCCTAGTCCATAAAACTCCATATCTAAGTGGTATATACTTGTTATGACACGATACTCATCCAATCTAGGTTCAAACAAACTAAGCAAGCGGATAACATTACCTAGATACCTAAGATCAATAGCTAGTTTATGATGCTAACTATATGCATTAAGAAAGAGATCATACCGAAAGAACTGTATAGACGATGATGCAACTACAATAAACTCGCTACTTAAACTAAACAGATCACATCTCCCTTTGATTAAACCCTCTAAACCCAACAAGAAAATCACTCAAGAATGCTTAAAGAAATCATCAAAGCAGGGTGAAAGTGATTCATAGATATAGAAAAAGGTTTAGAGATTACAAAGTATTCAGAGATTGTAGAGAAAAGAGATTGTGAATCTTCAAGAGCTTCTACGAACAAGAGAAGCTTGTGCTGCTCCTCTTCGTCGTCTCTAGGGTTCCTGATGGAAGATTTGAGGCATGGTGTAGTTATTCTATGAAGGAACACGAAACCATAAGGTTTAGATGAGTATTTATAGGTCTTGGGACACAAAAAGTTGGTTTTAGGGTTTTGGAGGCTAAAATTGTTATTTCAGTAAGTGTGGAGGCAGAGGGCCGGGCCTCGGTCACGGGTAGGTGTGACCAAGGTGCTCAAGAGGCCAGGCCTCAGTCATGAGGCTTTGTGACCGAGGTGATGGAGCGTTTGGCTTCAGTCGACATGTTTTCACTCTTCGGAATTCATCTTCTAAACGGCTGAATGGATTGCTTTGATTCTTGTCTCAGGTGAATCACTTTCCCAGCGTTGCAATGATATGGAGAACTCCAAATTTGGTCCATGGGAAGGTCTCCAAGTGTTGCCAAACTTCGGGTGCTCTTAAACTGCCTTAAAACTAGTTTTACTCTTTTTTTGGTCCATTTTCCCATAAAATCTGTAAAACCTCTTTGACACTAACAATACTCAATAATAGCTTATTTAGCCTTGAAATCACACCAATCTCTCATAAAAGAATATGAAAACCATAGTAAAAACGGGTAAAGTACGATGTTATCACACCTGCAGGCAAAGAAATATTATTAAAATCAGTTTCTTTAGCTATGCCAGTATTTCAATGTCTCTTTTTAAACTACCTAATCAAGTCATCTCGGAAATAGATAGTATCATGTTACAATTTTGGTAGGAAAAAGGTGAACACCAACGGAGAATTTTTTGGGTTGCATGGAAGAAACTACAATTATCAAAAAAGATGGAGGTCTAGGGTTTCGGAATCTTGAACAGGGTAATGATGCATTGCTAGCTAAACAAGCATGGCGACTCTTAAAACACCCGACCAGCCTTTTTGCTAAAATTTAGAAATTACGTTATTATAGAGATAACCATTTATTTGAGGCAAGAACAAGGCAACATCAATCATATATGTGGTAATCAATTCTAGTTGGACTAGATTTACTAAAGAAAGGTTGTCGAAGTATAATTGAAAATGGAAATTCAACACGAGTTTTTAGAGATGCATGGTTACCAACAGATCCACCACGACCGGCAGTTTATCAACACCATTCTTCTGATATGTTGATTAGTGAACTATTTAATCAAACATCATGTCATAGTCATGGAATGAAGAAGCTTTAGATGCAGCATTAACTCTTGAAGACAAACGCTACGCTAAAAGTATTTACCTTACTCAAAAGGGAGAAGTGGATAATCTTGTCTGGCATTATACACCACATAGGCATTATTCAATCAAAACAGGTTACTGGTTAGCAAGACAAGACTATGAGGTCAGACCCATTCTCTCCCACATGGAAATCCAATAACAAAAAACAAAGTGTGGAATTTACTCATCATGCCTAAATTGAAACATTTCATATGGAGAGTTTTATCAAAATCTATAGGAACGACAACGTTTTTAAATACACGAGGAATATGAGTGGATAAAAAATGCCAAAGATGTTGTGTAGAAGAGGAAACAATAAATAATCTTTAATTCACTTGTCCTATTTCTCGACAATTTAGAGATTAACACAATTGCCGTTTATGTATCAATTTGTACCGTCAATCAATGTAGGAAAAAACATAAATTTCTTCTTAATATTCAACGTGACGAAAATATCTCACGGTCACAAAAACTCCTACTTTTTTGGGTAATATGGCGAATTTAGAAATCAAGAAATGATTTATTATTTAATAAAAGAAGAGTTACACCTCGAACAGAAGTTAATCTTGCTAAAGCAGATGTCCATGATTGGATAACAATAAACAAACTACCAGATACAAAAAATAAATCTTTGACTCAATCTTTTTGGGTAAAACCACCAACTGGATGGTTAAAATGTAATTACGATGCTTTTTTCATCATGCACACAATCAGGCGTACGGTGGCTGGATTATTCGAGAAAGTGATGCAGTTCCAAAATTTTGGGGAGCGACGAACCTCGGTAACACAACAACATCATTAGAAGCAGAAGGAAAAGCATTACTGGTAGCTTTACAATCAGTTTGGTGTACATGTTTCAAGAATATCATTTTTGAAGGAGATTGTCAAAATCTATATAGCATCATAGAAGGTCAGCTTGAAGATCTCTCAATACTGAATATCAGTAGAGATTTGAAGACATGGAGAAGCAAATATCATGATATTCGTTTCAATCATGTAACTTGAAACAAGAATGAAGCTCATTTGATAGCAAGACATGGTCTTTCAAATAACATTTTCTTTTCGAATTATATTTATCCACCATTTTGGTCAATAAATTGCTTGTATCGTGACTTTGTTTGTTCTCGTTTATAATAAAATTAATTTTTCGTAAAAAAAAACTATCTAAAACATTTATATGAGTATATATATACAAAATTAGATAACTAAAAAAGTTATGAACTCAAAATATATTTTAAATTTTGAATTTTGATATATATAATTTAATATTATATATATGCTGTCAATAAATTTTATTTTATAAAGTACATATAAAACATTAAAGATGAGATATGAAACGCCCCGACTCATTTTTTTAATACTAATAATAACCTCAAAATTATTATTAACTCCCAGCAGACGAAAACAAGTAACAGTTCAGCGATAATGATTTATTATAAACCAATAAATTCGAATCAACTAATAACCTAACGGTTACAAAAAAAAACAACCACGACTAACAGTAATTTTTAAATAAATAAAATAAATGAACCCTCCCGGTATGTCATCTCGGTCCGTCACCGCAGTTCCACGAGCTTCAGCTACCTTTATCCTTTCTTTTACCTGCGCCGTTACGAATAGACGCAGTCAATACTAAATAAATATTGAGGAGGCGATCAACCCGTCCACTAGGTCAATTAGGAAAAAATTATGAAAATACCCCCGGCATAATTAAATGTCCGGACTCGACAAACAGCACAGCAATGACTTAATAAAAATTAATTCACCGCAAAATAATGAATTAAATCAATTAACAATATTTTAAACAATCAAAAAGTGATTAAAACAATTAATTCTCAACAATTAATTCAACAGCAAATCAGGAAAAAAATCACAGAAAATAATCTCACAATTAACGGTAATTAATAGCAATTTTTTCAGAATTTATCTCATTAATAAAAACACGGCGAATAATCATAGAACACAGAAATAAATCCTAACACTAAATTATCCCAGGAAATAATTCCGTAAAACATCCGACCACGGTACTGCACTCACCGTAGCCAACAGTAGCACTTTCCGACATAACTTTTCTACAACTTCTGGAAACTTTTTTTCGCAATATCTACACCCTTAATTCCTGAACACGCAACCTAATAATAATAAAATATTATTTAATTAATATTTAATTATTAATTCAGTTAATTCCAACTTAATTACGTAAACATTGCACACGACTTCATCTTCCCCTCCTTCCACAACTTCATGGCCGCTCACCACCGTCGGTGCACCTCCACCTCCACCTCCACGGGAGCTCCACTCTGTAACCACCACTGTCACGGCCTCATGATCTCACCATCAAGACCACCTCACGCCACCACGCTCCAGTTCATCTCCAACACCACCGTTCTCGACGTCTGCAACACGTCACTAACTTCTATGATCTCCATCCCAACGGAGATCACCACCAGTATCGCGTCTCCCTTCTCCCACCTCACCACCACCATCACGTCACCAACGAAACTCAACCACACAAGATCTTATCATTATCGCGTCACCATGAAAAAAATGAGAAGAGAAGAGATCTTATCGTGAGAGATGAGAGGAGAGAGATGAAGCTCAAAGCTTCTTGCTCAAGCAACCACGAACCCGAAACCTCTTCTTACACCCAAGACACCACCGCTTAGTTCTCTCTTCTCTCACGCCATAGACCAAAACGCAGCTCCTCTTTTTTTGTTCTACGATGGCGGCGACGAACTTATAGAATTAGGGTTTTTTCATTTAAGTCTCTCAACTTTTCAGTATTCCCAATTCAGCCCCACAACTCTTTAAACTATCAATTAAACCTAGCAGGAAAAAAATTGATTTAATCAACACGGCCCTTAATTTTTAAATACTCCAATTAAACCCCAATTAAAAAGAATACGGATATTACAAGATATAAATAATACTTTTTATAGGTGAAGTTTTTTAAATAACAATAATAATAAATTATAATATAAAATACTTTGTTTTTGGATTATGGATTATGGTTTTTAGATTTGCATTTAAAAAACATTAAAAATTAAAAATGGGAAAAGATAACTAAGCCACGTTGAAAATTGAAAAACTAGTGAAACATAGATTCTGGATTTTCTTTGAAAATTGACAAAAACTATGAAAATCTAGATTTCCTATATTTTAGGAAAACCACTTTTCTCATAATCATGATTGGTTATAAAGTAGATTTTCTGAAAAACTAAAACCAAAATCAACTTCAAAATCTACAACCATTCATGGCCTTATTTTTCTACATGTGCAAATTATATAAGCAATTAATTTCTTTTTTTTTTAAAACAAAAAAGTAACATAAATAAATATTAATATGTATCCAATTATTAATTATACATAAAATTATAAAACATATAAATTATGTTATACAAGATTTTAAATGTATCATTTTATTTTCTTTTTTCTGAGTGATTTAACTGCTATTTTGAAAGCTATATATAGAAAGTAAAATAGTGCTCTCTTTTCATGAAGCCACATCATCTTTCTCATACTCTAAAATTTTGTTACATCAGCACCACTCACCTCATTAACTATTCTTCTCAATCTCTAATATTGCAAGACATCAATTGTTTTTTTTGTTTTTTTACACTTTCATTCTCATAGTAACTAGCACTATTTAATCTAATAGTTTTGAAAGAATTTGAAAAATCATTTGTTTAGAAAAATGATCTAAAACATTGTCATTTATTAGTTTTACTCTTATTAGATTTATTTATATAGTATATAAAATTATTTAAAATAAATCAAAATATTAATAATTGTTATTATAAGTTATGAACTTTAAGTAAACAGTTTCATGTTTATAAATAATAGATTAGTTTTTGTATACATTATTTCAAAAATATGATTATTTATAATTTTAAACAATTAATAAGGATTAGTTCAAAGAAATGTACATAAATTTTAAAATACATTGCTTAATTTGATATTTTATAAATTATGGTAAGAAAAAATATTGAATTTAAATAGCTTATATGAAAAACATGCATTTTGATTATCAGAAATTGGTGCTCGAGCAAACGAGGATTCGTTCAATAGTGGAATAATCACGAGAATTCTATAAGCTTAAATGATAACTCCAAAATTTTAAAAGGCATATGAAAATACATATTGCATATTATGAGAGATATGTTGTGTTATCCCAAAATGTTAACACATTCAAGCCAATCTTTGAAAGCAAAAATGAGTTAAGTCATAAAAAACTTTATATCGCTCAAGTCATTGACCATACATCGAGAATGAACAGAAAAAAGAGAAACCTAATGAAGATAATAAATCATATGTTTAAAACGAGTGAACATGTTGTTTATGGTTTAATATTTTGCATCATTGAGAGAAATATAGATAGTATGAATGGATAGTAGAAACACATAAGGCATCTATGGAAGGAGAACAATGTTGTTGCTGATCTATGTAATGTGGTCTATGGTTCAATTTTATTGTGTTGATGAAGAAAATATAGAGAACAAGAGAGAAAGAGAATGTGTGTATTTTGAAAACAATGAGACATTTATGAATATAGATCAATATCTATAATATCCAAATAAATGTTTTGAAAAAGAAAAATGTAACATTGGTTGTTCTCTAACATAAGATTTTAATCCTTTTGATATATATTTTGGAGACTGGATTTATGGATGGTTGGATTGGCTGAGTCGTGTGTAGTTATGAGCATCTGATATAGTCAATTATATGGTGCTTTTGGATGAAATGAATTACAAGCTAATATTTTTGGCAAGGACGGTAGCATATATGACACATCTCATTTATCGGGGGACTGCATGTCTACTGTAATCTAATGGTTGAATGTGTTTCTTTAATTATATCATTGTCAATATATATTTTGATCTCAAGTTAAGAATTCAAATAAAAATTACATGTGTAACTATCTAAAACATTTATATGAGTATAGATATACAAAAATCGGATGACTAAAAAAGTTATAGATATACAAAAATCGGATAACTAAAAAAGTTATGAACTCAAAATATATTTTAAAATTTTAATTTTGATAAATATAATTTATATCACATATATGCTGTCAGTAAATTTTATTTTATAAAGTACATATAAAACATTAAAGATGAGATATATACTATACTTTTTATAGGTGGAGTTTTTTTTTAAATACTGCGCGAAGCGCGGCTCACCAACTAGATGAATACCATTTCCTCTATTGAAACTATTAAAAATTGACCAACCCAATTTTTTTTAAATAAAGACTATTAAAATAAAAAAAACCCTCAATAATAATAATAATGCCCCTGAAAAAGATCAGAATCATATTTATATATATAACACAATATAAATCAAAATCTATACTATAAATGGTTATAACCATAACTTTATCAAATACTATTAAATAAAATATTTAGAGAAAAGGGGACCGCAAAGAAAAAAAATACTCTCTCAAATTAATTATTGAAACAAATTTTTTATTAAAAACAAAACTACAAATGGTTAATTGATGAAAAATTAAAATAGAAGAAGAAACAAATCATTGATTTTTCTTTTTCTGAGTGATTTAACTGCTATTTTTAAATAAAGAAAAATAATTAAATTTTAATGCAAGGTAAGAAAATAACGAATTATGAGATTGAATAAGTTAAGAAGTTAACTCGAACCTATAAAATTGTAAGGCATGAAAAATATTTAATACACAATCGATAAGATAATCAATTATACAAAAAAGGAAAAAAAAAAGAAAATGAATGCAAAAAAAATAAGAATTTGAACATGTAAATAGAGATGGATTCAATGAAATACATATATATAAATAAAACATCAAAATGGTAAATTGATAAAAAAAAAATATAAAAAAAAATAAATATTTAAAATAATATATGAAAGAGATTACACATATCATCAAAAAATGTAGATAGTAAAAATTCTGATAAAGGCAAAAAAAAATCAATAGTAAAAGAAAGATTTAAAAACAAATTATTTAAAAATCAAAATAAAATAAAACTTGTGCATTTGCACGGGTTCTCTCCTAGTATACTATAAAGATTAGTACATATACAATTTAAAAGAAAAAGTTAGATAGACAAATATTTTGAAAAATCTCTTTTATTTCCAATTTTCCCCAATAACAATATCTTCTTATTTAGATTGTTTAGCTGTCGAATTCTCTAATGATAAATGAGAAACAAATATGCTGATAACTTATTCCCTTTTCTTCTTTGTTATGCCATAAATTTTAGATAATTTCTAAAAACATAATATTACCATATATTAATTTACTACTATCCCATTAACCTTATAAATATCAACTCTGTATATTGTCAAAGTAAAATCTCAACATTCTCTTAAAAACAAAGACAATGGCTTCTCTATTCTCTTTTGTTCTCTTGTCCCTCTGCTTACTATCTTCACCCTTTCTCTCAAACGCAAATACAAAACTCACCTTCACCACCGAGTTGATCCACCGTGATTCTCCTAGATCGCCTCTTTTCAACCGAAATGAAACCCCTTCCCAACGTCTGAAAAACGCTATCCACCGATCTGTTAACCGTGTTGTCCATTTCGCAGCCAAAGATGCATCACTTAACTCACCTCAAACTGAGATCACCTCAACTGTTGGTGAATATCTCATGAATGTGTCCCTCGGGACACCTCCCTTCTCAATCATGGCGATTGCTGACACAGGCAGTGATCTCATCTGGACGCAGTGCAAACCCTGCAAACATTGTTACACCCAGGATGCTCCTCTCTTTGATCCTACAGCGTCTTCCACATACAAACACATTTCTTGCTCCTCAAGAAAATGTACTAACCTACTACCAGAAGCCTCTTGTTCCTCTAAACACAATACGTGCTCTTACTCCATGTCTTACGCGGATAATTCATATACAAAGGGTCACATAGCTACAGACACATTAACGCTTGGCTCCACCATTAACCGCCCTGTGCAGCTTAAAATTTTTATCATCGGATGTGGTCACAAAAACCATGGAACGTTTAACAAGAAATTCGCTGGAATCGTCGGACTTGGTGGCGGTGCGGTTTCACTCATTTCACAACTCGGTGACTCGATCGAGGGTAAATTCTCATATTGCTTGGTTCCTCTATATTTTACAAACGATCTAACTAGCAAGATTAACTTTGGAAGCAATGCCATTGTGTCGGGACCAGGAACTGTCTCAACTCCTTTGATCAAGATGTCTCCCGATACCTTCTATTACCTAGCCCTAGAATCCATTAGCGTGGGGAGCAAACGAATCAAATACCCAGGCTCCAATTCTGAAAACTGCAAGGGAAACATCATCATCGATTCGGGCACAACTCTGACGATGTTACCCACAGAATTTTACTTCAAGCTCGAGGATGCAGTTGCGTCCTCAATCAACGCTAAGAGCAAACAAGATCCAGATACTGGTTTTAGTCTATGTTACACCGTAACAGAAGATCTAAAACTTCCAGAAATTACTATGCATTTCAACGGAGCAGATGTGAATCTAAACTCCTTCAATGCCTTTATACGAATCTCGAAGGAGTTGGTTTGCTTTGCCTTCCGTCCTAGCAAGAGCTTAGCTATATACGGAAATTTGGCACAGATGAACTTTCTTATTGGATATGACACTGTTTCTAAAAAGTTGTCGTTTAAAAAAGCAGATTGTGCAAAGATGTAGATGGTTATGCTTCGGGTGCATAATTTGAAATAATGGCTGATTTTACTTTAGTCAAAGTTGTTCTTTGAAATTTCAATTAGAATAATGCATTTTTTAAATAAACATTAATATTATCATATTTACAGCTCAAATTTCAAAACCATTAGAAATGAGTACAAATCTCATTGTATTGCATAAATTGACAAAACCATTTTTTGAAAACAATTACTAATGATTTCTTATATGCATGGACCGCTCAAAGTTTTGGTGGGCCTTGTGCCAGAAGACCAAAAAAAAAATAGTAAAGGAAAAAAGGAAAAAAAAAAACTGGGCCTTAATATATAGGAGAAAAAAATGAAAACAAAATTTTGTGCTTGTGCAGTTGCACATGTGGAACCGGCCATGCTTATATGGAAAGGCGTACCTATAGGCATTTGAAAAAGGCATTTGTCTAGAGCTCCCAAATTTTAGGGCCCCCAATTTCCAAAAATATTTTGATATATATATATATATATAATATGTATTATAGTATAATTTTCTTGACTTTAAAATTTTATTTCTTATATTAAGAAAATAATGATAATTATTTTTAACATTTTACAAAGTTTATCTTAAAGTAGTGTTAATTACAAATACATTACAAAATAGTATAAATTATATTCTATAGCTTATTAAATGTTTTATATTTGAAGAAAATAGTACAAACTTTCTACTTTCTTATATTCTTCATTAAAAATAGTGTTTATCATCCCTACTTTATTATAAAAAAAATGTGAAAGTTTAGTTATAATATAGATTTTACCGTAAAAAAAAAAAATATATATATATATATACTCCCTCCATTTCAAATTGATCATATTATTAAATTTGAAACGGAGGGAGTATATATTTATATCATAAGCTCTATCAATACTCGGATTTGTCAATGCATAGTTTACGGTTGAAATTTGGTGCTTCTATTATGTTTAGAACTTAAATCCTAAGGTGAGTTATGCAATGAAGCTAGATTGTGGATTACACAAATGGCTGATCTTATTTTAGAGATAATAGTCATCACAGGAGATAAAAATAGAGACAAAGTTCAGATTTATATGATTCTCATATCACTATCTAACGTCAAACTACTATTTAGATTACGTCGCATAGAGTTTGCGATATCTCTGGCCTTTGCGATGACCATCAACAAGAGTCAAAGACAATCTTTGACCGAAGTATAACTACATTTGCGACAAAATGTATTTTCTCATTTACTGCTGAAATCATATTAAATAAAAAAAAAACTATAATTTTTATTAAACAAACAAAATAAAAAATATTTAAAAACAATAAATTGAGAAACAAAAAAAAACTACAAATCTGTATATACTACTGTTAAAAGAGAAGTACACATTAGTACTCATTGTATTCAATTATCATTTTACTTATCCCTATATCCAAACAATCTCTATATTATTAAAAATAAAAAATATTTTTTTAATAATTATCTAATATTGGAATTTTAATAATATGATTTAAACTGGTATATTAAAAAATATTTATGATTCTCCTTTCACTTTTATTCGATATTGTGATTCAATTTAAAAAAAAACATATATTACTCTATCAATAAAAAAAACAAATTGTGTTAGTTTAATGTCCCACATCGGCTAAAACATTTCTGCAATATTTTTGTGTCATATTTCTAAAAGAACTAAAATAATTCCAAATACGATTGAGATGGAAGTTTGACTTACTCAGCGTCCAAACTTAAAAATTTTATTCGGTTCTTTAGTTGAATAAATTTTAAAATAATTATTTTCAAAATATCATAAATATTTAAATTATATAAAAAGTTTAAAATATTATAAGTATATATTTAAACTCTATAAATGTTTAAAATATTATAATATTTGTGCTTTTTAAAAAGTATAAACCCAATAAAAATTTTAAACTTTATAAAAAGTTTAAACTATAAAATATTATAGACTAACCGGACCCGAACAAAAAAAAAAGGTTCGATTCGGGTTCATGTATGCTCAATTTACCCATCAGATCCTAAACTCATATACCCGTTGGTATCGGTTTGGTTCCTGATATTATCTGATACATTAACACACATAAATGTTTTAGTATTTTTGGATATTTTAGCATATTTTTAGGTATTAATTTTTTTAAATGTAAGAGTATTCTGGGGTATTTTTCGTATTTTCAGATATTTTAGATAAAATTTACTGAATTCGATTAAAATATACCTAAAATATCCAAACTGATTTGTACCCGAATTGTTTTGGGTTTTAACGGTAAAAACTTTTTGGACACGAACCAACCTGAACCTGAATAGAACCGAATCGAACCAGGTCCAAATTTTTGTGGATATCTATACAGTTCTAAAACTTCTATATCCGAAATACCCGAACCCGACCCGAATGCACCGATGCACATGCCTATCCTAAACAATAAATAGGATTAAAATCACATTCTCTTCAAATTTATATTTGTTGTTTTGGTATTAATAAATAATATCAACACATTTATTTTCATTTAATTTAGTTTGAAATAAAATAGTACACCCGAGTTCAAATCTAGTGATTATTAAAAGTGATAATAATGTGAAGTGGATCGGAGAAGTTTCCATAAAATAAAATTTTGTGGTTCTTACAATTTTGTTTGATCTGATATGCCATCCAAATGAAAGAAGATAACACCGAGAATATGAGCAACATGTAGGAAAGAACAAAGTTCATCAG
>CM051367.1:6443075-6618075 GCA_028015245.1 Cardamine occulta
CATCAAGTAGTGTACTAACTCTATTTAAAGATTTTGTTTCTTTACTATAACTCTTCCATTACAAAATTGGAATCAAGAGCTTATAAATAATCTATTTGCTTAACTCTCCCCTGATTTTCTTGGATCGGATTTATATGTGTGCGACCAGCTCCCAACTCCAGTAGAAGCAATGGCTCGACAAACCCATGTAGTTATTTTATAGGTTTTAGAAACATAGCTTAGACCAAATGTCGCTATCTCGACTGGTAAAGTACCCTAGGTAAAGTTTAGGGGTCACATGATCAAGTGACGTTTGGGACGAAACTAATATTACATCATTTGGTTTTGGGCATGTGGGATTACGCGCTATGGTCTTTAACCTTCTAGTAATCCAAAAAAAACATAGCCTCGATGAATTTTGATAATGTTGTATACAATGTTGTTTCTTCCTGCTAATGTTCTTGTATTGACTATTGAGCTCCTAGCAAATTTGGAAACAATCTTTCATCTTTGACATTGAATGAATCAATTATTTAATTTTGTGTCTTGTTCCGTGCTTCACTTTCCAGAGAAATGAGATTCTGGAAAACAAAATATTCAAAATCTTCACACTAAACATTCAAAGCAAACCATTAACCGTATCATTTTCATTTCCCGCAGCCCATGAAGGAAGGGGAGCTCGGATAACTACAATAGGCTCATCTGTCGGATGACCCAAAGACAATCATTCAGTATGAAGCTCATGCCCTTTAAATGTTCTTGGAAAAAAAACTGACATTGTAACCTAATATGATCAGCCATCCCACTTCTTGGAAAAGCTCTAACCACAACAACATCATCATCATCATCATCATCTCCATCATAACTCAATTCATGTTCACCCTCAACTACAACAATCATTATCTAATATTATGTTTATATTTTGAACCAAACTTTTAGACATTACATTTTAATTTTCTTAGATTTTTTTTTAAGTTTGATAATGATAATGATATATATAATGACAGAGTTTTTTCTCCATCTAGAGTGTCCACCTAAGCAAATATTTTTTTCATTAAATACAATATAAAATATTAATTAAATACATATTTATTGAATAAATCTACAAATATTTATAAAACAAACAATTAAATAAAATGTGGAATAATTAAAAATAAAAAATTATGATAAAATACAATTGTTTTTCCAACCAAACATTAAATAACTAGAAACCCACTCTAGAATTGGTTGTCTACACTGGAGAAAAAGTATTTACAAATGAAGATTCAGAAAATAAAACTCTTTAAGTTCGTGCTAAGCATTCCATCTGTTTATACAATTATAATATTATAAAGTTAATCACAATTATAATGTTATAATAAAATACAATTATAATGTTAATTTGATAAAAAAATATTAATTAAATAATATGTTTAACAAGAAGATAAACTAATAGAAGTGTTAAAAGAGTTAACAAATTGAGTGTCAAAACTTTTGACAGAAAATATAGTTAACTTTCTCCAAGAATATTAGAAATATCTATACTAATATTATCTGGAATATAAGAACGGAAAAGTTATGGACATAGATATGAGATTGACTGTGGAGTCAGGATCCCATTCGATCCACCACCCGAGGCCAGGCCGATCAAACACTTTCCAGCAAGGCCTGACTATAACCAACCAAGTTGGATTTTTTTCAAAATAATATGCTCAAATTTACTCTTAGAGCAACTCTCTCAAATTAAGAGATCAATATAGTATTTAGGGATCAAATCCACAGAGACTCACGTTCACACAATAGATTTTCAATTTATGAATTAAGCTAAACAAGAAAAATTGTAATTAAAAGAAAACAGCAAAGTAATTAAATAGGGTTTTAAAACAATTGAAAAACCATTTAAGATTTTACCATTACCAACAAAATTTATTTTTAATTTAAGAAAACAGCAAAGTAATTAAACAAGGTTGTAAAAAAATTGAAAAACCATTTAAGATTTTACCATTACCATTGAAAAACCATTTAAGATTTTATTAATAACTAATAAGTGATTTCACTGTTTTTTAAAACCATTTAGGATTTTACCATTACCAACAAATTCTATTTTTAATTTTTATTGATTTTTATTTTATTACTTGGAAACATGTAAATCCTCGACTTCTATAATTCTAAGCTTTCTATTAACTACAAACTGACGTGGCACACATTAGAAAGATATCATCCCTCGTTTAGTTTAAATATTGTAATTTTTGGATATACATGTTAATTGTGTGATCAATATACTTTATTTTGAATATTAATATTTAATTTCTTACATATTGATTGAAATTTCATACAGAATCTGAGGAATAATTTCATACAATCAACAAAACAAAACAAAAATCACGTCCATATTAAATGAAATTAATGAATGGTGCCCTCTTGGTAAAGAAAAAAAATAGAATGCAATATATGCATTAAACTAAAAAATCTTCTTTTTGAATTGTTTTATTTACAGAATCTCCATAGACAAATGAAAAACAAATCTGTCGATAATCTACTCAAAACATAAAAGATCTCAACATTTGCTACCATTTATCTTTCAGATTCTCTAAAAACATATGAGAAACAAATATGTCGATAACTTACTCCTTTTTCTTCTTGGTTATGTAACAAAATTGTAGATAATTTACTCAAAACATAGAATATGTCAACATTTATTACCATTTATCTGCCAGATTCTCTAAAGATTAAATGAGAAACAAAAATATCGATAACTTACATCTTTTTCTTCTTTGTTATGTCACAAAATTGTAGATAATTTATTCAAAACATAAAATATCTCAACATTTGTTACCATTTATTAATTCACCACTATTCTATTATTCCTATAAATATGAACTCCTTAATTAGATTGTCAAAGTAAAAAACTCAACATCCTCTTAAAACACAAAGACAAATGGCTTCTCTATTCTCTTTGGTTCTCTTGTCCCTCTGCTTACTATCTTCACCCTTTCTTTCAAGTGCAGATGCCCATACAAAACTCGGCTTCACCACCGATTTGATCCACCGCGATTCTCCTAGATCGCCTCTCTTCAACCCAAATGAAACCCCTTCCCAACGTTTGAGAAATTCTATCCACCGATCTGCGAACCGTGTTGTCCATTTCATAGCCAAAGATGCATCACTTGACTCACCGCAAACTGAGATCACCTCAAATGGTGGTGAATATCTCATGAATGTGTCCCTCGGTACACCTCCGTTCCCAATCATGGCCATTGCTGACACAGGCAGCGATCTCCTCTGGACGCAGTGCAAACCCTGCGATGATTGTTACACTCAAGATGATCCTCTCTTTGACCCCAAAGAATCTTCCACATACAGAGATGTTTCTTGCTCCTCAAACCAATGTACTGCCCTACAAAAAGATGCCTCTTGTTCCTCAGAAGACAGTACATGCTCTTACTCCATGTCTTACGGAGATCATTCATACACATATGGTAACATCGCTACAGACACATTAACGCTTGGCTCCACCAATACCCGCCCTGTGCAGCTTACAAATGTTATCATCGGCTGTGGTCACAAAAACAATGGAACGTTTAACAAGAAAGGCTCTGGAATCATCGGTCTTGGTGGTGGTGCGGTTTCACTCATTTCACAACTCAGTGACTCGATCGAGGGTAAATTCTCATATTGCTTGGTTCCTTTATCTTCTAGAAACGATTCAACTAGCAAGATGAACTTTGGAACCAATGCCGTTGTGTCGGGAACAGGAACTGTTTCAACTCCTTTGATCCAAAAATCTCCCGAGACCTTCTACTACCTAACCCTAGAATCCATTAGCGTAGGGAGCAAGCAACTCAAATACCCAGGCTCCGATTCTGGAAACGGTGAGGGAAACATCATCATCGATTCAGGCACAACTCTGACGATATTACCAACCGAATTTTACTCCGATATCGAGGATGCAGTTAAGTCCACAATCGACGCTGAGAGCAGACAAGATCCAGGGAGTGGTTTGAATCTGTGTTACAGCGCATTTCTAAAACTTCCAGTAATTACTATGCATTTCAATGGAGCAGATGTGAAGCTAAACTCCTTCAATTCCTTTATACAAGTCTCGGAGAATTTGGTTTGCTTTACCTTCCGTGGGAGCGAGAGCTTAGCTATATACGGGAATTTATCACAGAGGAACTTTCTTGTTGGATATGACACTGTTTCTAAAACGGTGTCATTTAAACAAGCGGATTGTGCAAATATGTAGATTATACAATAATGGCTGGCTGATTTCACATTAGCCGAATATGTTCTTTGAAATTGCAGTTACAATTATATTTTATAAATAAACATTTCATATAATTAAATTTACATCTCAAAGCCCCCAAACCATTAGAAATGAGTACAAATCTTATTGTATTGCATAAATTGGCACAAGCTTTTTTTAAAACAATTTTATTAATGATTTCTTATATGCATCCTTCCCATAAGTAAATTATACAAATAGAGCATAACTTTTTTTACACAGTAATTAGTTTGCTTACTCATAAAATACAAATTGATCAAGATTTTATTTTAAGAAGTTAATATTTTTAATATAACAAAGAAGCACAATATTTAACTATAAGATTTTTTTTATCCTAATTTTGTGTTTTAAAAAAGAAACCAATATTCAATTTTCCATTTTGGCTGTTGGTTAGAAACAGCTCAATATATACTATCATTATTTAGCTATTTTGGCATATCATTTTGGTTTCATTTTAGTGATCAACCTCCATATAAGATACATGAGATTATTAATACCAATATATTTTCATTTATAGTTATCTCAATACATTTATTTTTAGGTAGAATAATTTAAGGTTTAAAAATAAAATATAAAATATAAGACCTAAGAAAAAATATTTAAAATATGTTGATATATTATTAAAATCATAAATACACGATTATAATAACATATTTCAATAGTTAATGTATTATTTAAAATAAATTGAAAAGAAAATGAAAGTCACATAATATTTAAAATATGTTGATAAAATTATTGATAGAAGGGAAAAATTGCATAGAGTGATAATGAAACAAAATGTTATTCGTTTTTTTTTTTGGTGCAAACAAAATGTTATTCGCAAAATAACATTTTTTTGAATACTGGATGTCTGAATTCAGGCTAACTAGTAATGGTAGGTATTGTTTTGTTAGTAGTAGAAAAAGGTCTCGATGCATTGAAAGATCATTATAGGAAATGTATATATGTGACGACAAAAAAAAAGAGGAAATGTATACAGTAAAACTTTTAATAATGTTGGAACCGGAGAATTTTATTAATTTGGAGAAGTTATTAATTAATCAATAAATTAATAATTATTAATTTATAGAGTTTTTCCAAATTAAAAAAATATTATATAAAAAATAGAAAAATGAAGACAATACTTCGATGTATTTTAATGCATTTACACATTAGGAAATAATTATTGCATATATAAAATTTTTTAATAATTTTTGATGCAATTTGAGAAGATAATATCATATCTTTTGGATATTTTAAGAAAAATAGAGATAAACTCCAACAAAATCACAAATTTACGAATAAATAAACAACATTAGAATCGTATTTCACTGAAATATCTTATATATATAATAAATTTATATGATTATTAATTTATGTTATTAATGAGACCATATATTTACATAGAGATTTCAAAAAAATTATTATTTTATTATCTTATTGAAATGTGTCAATTATTACACCAATCCAACTTGAAACCGGGATAATTTATTAATTTAAAAAGATTATTAATTTATCGAGTATTAATTTATAGAGTTTCTACTGTATATGTTAAAAATCAACTTTACAGTTTCTCAAGTTTGTCGAAAACTAAACTAGTTTCAATTAGCTTCTTTATTCTTCATTGATCTTTGTCACAAACAGAAAAACAGAGAATTGTATACAATGTAGTTCTTTCTTGCTAATGTTCTTGTATTGACTATTGAGCTTCTAGCAAATTTTCGGAAACAATCTTCCATCTTCCACATTGAATGAATCGATTCTTTAATTCTGTGTCTTGTTCCATGCTTCACTTTCACACTAAACTCAAAGCAAATCATTAACCGTCCCGTCTCCCGCGGCCCATAAAGGAAGAGTTGCTTGGATAACAATAGGCTCATCCGTAATCGGATGATCCAAAGACAGGCACTCAGCATGAAGCTCATGCCCTTCAAATGTTCTTCCACTCCACTCATACATACCATGATACTTCACATCTCCTCTGATAGGAATCCCAAGATACTGACAATGTAACCTAATCTGATGAGTCCTCCCACTTCTTGGAAAAGCTCTAACCACAACAACATCATCATTATCTCCATCACAACTCAATTCATGTTCACCCTCAACTACAACAATCACATTTTCAACTTCTAAAGATTCGGTTTTTACTCCGTTTACAGATACAACTTCAAACGTTGTTTCCATATCTCTTACTACTGATCCACCAGGTAAGACTCTACCAACGTCTAAAGCAGCGTAAACACGCCAAGCTCCATGCTTTGACCTTCCATGACCTGACTTAACCGTGATTTTGTTCCATTTTGGTGATGACCCAATACAAAGAGCAATGTAGGATTTACGAATCTTATGTTCTGTAAACGCCTTAACAAGCTTAGCAGCGACTTTGTGAGACTTAGTTATAAGCATCACACCACTAGTGTCACGATCTAATCTATTCGCTAAATGAAACTCATTTGAAGAATCTGAAAACAAAAGCAAGAATCGAATGAGTAATAATGATTAGAAAGATCGAGAACTGATGAGGAATTAGATTTAGATTTGACTCACCAAGAACAATTTGAGGAGCAGAACGAAGAACAGCTTCACAGTAAACACCTTTTGGTTTATTCACAGCCATAAGCCATTCGTCTTCATAAATTACATCGTCTCTTGTGAGATTAAAAAGACTCGATTTTGACGAAGCTTCCATTGCTCTTTTGAGTTCAATGTCTTTCGAAATCGGAGGCGGCGGAGTAGAAATGGGTTTTGGGTAATCCAATTTCGTGGCAGAAGTTTCTTCTGCTGTCGGAAGATCGTGTCGAGCTTCCATGGCTTTAGTGGAGATTGCGAAATAGGGTTTTGTAAAGATCGTATTTGCTGAGAAGGAGACGCAGGAGAGGTTTCGAAGGAGAAGAGAAGAAACAGACATTGGTATACAACTCTCTACGTCGCCGTTTCATCTGAGTATATATATATATATATCATAATTCTCTACGATGCCGTTTCATCTGAGTATATATATGATAAGTATCTATGACGCCGTTTCATCTGAGTATAATATATGATAAGTCTCTACGACGCCGTCTCATCTGAGTATATATATATATACTAGAGGTAAGGTTGTTTTTATATGCGAGTAATATTTTGAAAAGGAAAAGCTTTTGAGAATTATATTTTTAATATTAAATTTATGTTGATAATTTTGAATTTGTAAAATCGAATCAACAATTTCGTTTTAGATGTTATGAAACTTGAGTATGAATATTTTCTTAAATAAGTCAGAAATGAGATTAGCAAGTAAAAGAACTATGATTACGCTACAACTTTTGTTTCTTGGCTATACTTTTTCTATTATTGTCTCCGTCATTGTGATGAGAGGAGTAGATTATCTTTATATTCAATGTATATATCTGGATTGATTTTTGAAGTGTCATATAAGACAAATAGTAATCATTAGAAAAATCTAACACACGCAACTTTCCTCATAGCTTTCACTCATCTCTGAAATTGATGAAAACACCTCAAAACTTAAGTATAGAGATCAATCAAGTTTCCTGGGATAGCGTTATTCTTTGATGGGTGTGAATGGAACCTCTCTGCCGAAATATTGATCTTCCATTTCATCAAAAATCTGAGACCACTTGACGATTGACTGCTCTGGAATGACTCGGCTCTTCAACTTTGAAGTCACCTTCTTTGCCTTGTCACCAAATAAAAAAATTCAATTCAAAAGTTCAACCAGAGCGATGGTAAATGGGCAAAAGCTAAATCCATGTATGAAGTTTCACTTACAATGACTTTCAAAAGGGTTCAGTCAGTATCAGTCACAAACATACATCATATTCCTTCCAGCCCTAGCTGTTCTACCAACTCGCTGAGCAAAACTGCAAAATCAAAGGTAAAAAGTTGTCCTCACGTCAGTTAAAGAGAAGAGCTGATAGCCTTTCAATTTAATCATCATACATGAAATATATCGGTTGTACATGTCTATTTCCCAAGGACATGCATCATTAATTACTGTTTGGACTCCAAAAATGTCAAGTCACTGGAATGAACAAACCAGAGAGTGTTAAAGACGTGGAAGAGCAAAGCTACGAAGAGGATCATTTATATATTTATAAGTTATTTGCTTCTTATACTTACTTGGGCGGCCACATCAGTAGCAATGAGAAAAACAACCTCTTGCTCCCTGAAAAGTTCCAAAGACTGAAAAATGATACAATTTTTTACTTGAAAATAGCAAAATATAAATATTCATGAACAAAAGCTTATGTTTCCAAGTTTCTTACATCAAGCTTTTCGGTATGGTGCCTGCTGCTTGGCTTTTTTGTTGCTTGTCTTTGAATATCTCGAGCAACATTCACTTTGTCTAAATCTCCGCAAAAAAATGATCACAAACCAAACCCTTATCAAACTTAGTAAAACCAATACATATAACGGTTAACAAAGGGTTTCAATACATAGGAAAAGGTACACTTTCCTCTTCAGGAAAGTTACTCATGTCGTACTTGCAAATGCAATTAAAAGTTCGAACTTTCTAAGCTAAAAATATTAAAGGTTGTAAAATATGGTTAGTACAAAGACAACCACAAGGATCGTACATGAACAAAATCCAACAGATTAGATAAGATAATAGGGAGGACGATTAGAACAAAACCTCATAGATTATTCTAAAAGAAATGGTCTATGTGACGGGATAAACTCTACAAACAGAATATGAGAATACCATGGCAATTCATTGATCAATCAGAGAGAGATGTAGAGTTTAGAAAAACCTGGTGGAAAGTTCGTGTCTTGGTAATCGTATTGACCTCGCCATCGCTCCCACCTTTTCTCATTCCACATATGATTCATTAGAAGCGTGCCTAATTATTTATATGTGAAGATGCTATGAATCATATTGCAGACATAAATCCCCGGATCGTTGTTGACTATTGGGAATAAAGGATTTAGCTAGAAAGTATATAATAGTTAGAATGATATAGAGGTTGGAACTTGTAAGTGTTAGGGGGGGGAAGTTTGAATACCTTTGTATCAATGAATGCCGAGGACAGCATTGCCTCTAGTGTGATTTCGTGCTTCCCAAAAATGGATTAACCTGACTAACACTTCATCTTTGCAGAAATCACCGTCAAGGTCATCGAAAGTCTTGGTACTCGCTGATTGGGCGGATGTAGCTGAAGAGCCATGATTTGATTAGTTTGGGAGGGTGTCTAGGTTTTGTTTGTTGTTTTTGTGGGATTACTAAAACCCAAATTTTATAAGGTCTGATAAGGGAGGCCATGAGTCTGAATGAAGAAGGTATTAAGACCATTGAATCGAGAAACCGTAGTGGTCGATTACGAGAAGGAGAAGGTCATGCAGGCGACGATTAAGAGAAGGAGTTGCAGGCATTGTGGAAGAGGAGACGCTTCATGGTTTTTTTATTCCTCTTAGGTTAGATTTGGTCGTGTAGTGTTTGTTAATGGACTGTAGTGTGTTTCTTGTTAATATACTTGGTCGTGTAATGTTTGTTAACGGACTATAGTGTTTGGAATGTTTCGGTTGGTGTTGTTTTTTTTTTTTTAGTGAATAACGTGGCAGCTTAAGTAATACTCTTCGGTGGATATGTGGAGAGGTCCCAAAACCTTCTTTTATATACAGTAGAATCTCTATAAATTAATACTCGATAAATTAATAAATATTATAAATTAATAAAATTTGCTGTTTCTAAGTCGGACCGGTGTAAAAATAAACAAAATTCGATAAGATAATAAGATAATAATTTTTTTTAGAATTTCTATGTAACTATATGGTCCCATTAATAACATAAATTAATAATCATGTAAATTCTCATACATATATATAAAGACATAATTTTGTTTTTATGAATTTATGTTAGAACTTATAAATAACTTTTCTTATATAAAAAATATTATGTTGTATTTTAAAATATCTTATTATTATAATGTAAATAATTTTTTCATAAAATAAAACAAATTTTTCTATAAATTTTTAAATTATAAATATGTATAATTTTTATTTCAATAGTTATATAGACTGTTTAAATACAACAATTAAGATTACTAATCATAAATTTAAAATTTATGTTAATTGTTTATATAAGTGAATTTATCTATAATCTTTGTTATTTATTATCAAAATAATTTAATTTTTTTAAAAAATTTAAATTTTCAAGTCTGAAACTATTAAAATTTATAATATCTAATATATTAATTTTATTTAGATCAAAATTTTTTAATTAATTTATTTATAGATAAATTAATATTATTATAAATTAATAAACTATCATGGTCCCAATAATAAATTAATAAACTATCATGGTCCCAATATTATTAATTTATAAAGGTTTTATTGTATAACAGATATGATAAGTATCTACGACGACGCCGTTTATTTGCGTGTACAAGTAAATACGACGCCGTTTCATCTGAGTCTACATGTAAATACGACGCCGTTCATCTGGGTATACAAGCAAATACGATGCCGTTTCATTCGCTCATAAACCACAAACCCTTACGCTTGAGAATTTCGAATCGAAGTTCTTCTTATCAATTTCGATAACGGAGAAGAAATGTCATCGTTTATCATCAAAGGATCTCGAAGCAGATCTGTTCTTCTCTGGCAAAGCTATGGAATCAAAATCAGAAGTATTATCTCTTCATGCAACTCTCCAGCGTATACAGATTCAGTTTTGGCTTCAGTTTTAACAAGAAGCTTCAAAACAACAACTGCGCCAAGCTCTTTTGGATTCAAATCTGGAGAAATCTCTCGTTTGAATCAGAAATTTGGTAAATTCGCTTATTCTTGGAGCAATTTCGTTTCCTCGAATCGATCATTGAGCTCAGAAGCTGTAGCTGTGGCTACGACTAGTGATGGACTTACAGTGGAAAGAATCATAGCTAATCAATGGCCGATTTTAGATGAGAATGAGAGTGATTGGAAGAGTCACGCTGCAGCAATTGCACAGTCCATTCAAGTCATTAAGAAACGATTACAGGTAAAATGAGTTTCTTCTATGATACTATATGACTCTATTGTTTGATTAGAATTAGGATTTGCCATTGTAATATTGAAGTTTACATTTTTTTTGTTATGATGTTTTTTTGGCAGTGGAAGAAACTCTTGGTGAGGGTGAAAATGTTATCTGTTGAGCTGAATAAGCCTGATCTTTGGAATGATCCAAATCATGCTGGTAAGATAAGCCGGGAGCAAGGTTCGCTTATGGGGAAAATGAAAGGAGTTATGACTTTTGAGAGAGAGCTACTTGAACACATTGACATGTTAAAACTCGCTAAAGAGGAGAATGATTCAGAGTTAGAATCGGTGGGAGTTTTGCACTCATTTCTCAAAATCTAGGCATGTGTTCTTTTTCTGTTTATGTTAGGTATCATTCATATTCTTACACTAAGCACAAACGCCGTCTTATCTGAAAGTTTCGGTTTTGTTGATTAATACAATTATTCTCAGAGTTATGTGAAAAAACCATAGTTAAACTACTTGAGATTAGACAATTGTCAATCTGGCTTCATAGTGATACATGCTAAAATCACATTTATTGCTAACGATGATTATTTATTTCTGTTGCAGGAAACTTTGAAGGCAATGATGGATATGAGACGGGTTTCGAAAGAGAAAGAACTTGAGGCTTTATTATCTGCGGAGAATGATCATTGTTCTTGTTATATCGAGGTGACTTAGAGACAATATGCATGAGATTTTTCTGTCTCTGACTTCATATTTTAAAGCTGGTATGGTTTGATGGATAGGTTCAAGCTGGAGCTGGAGGAACAGAGAGCAATGATTGGGCATCAATGGTAATGGAAATGTACAAAGAATGGGCTCAACGACGCAAATACTCAGTCACTGTGGTTGATGAAGCGCCTGGGGAACTAGCAGGAATCAAGGTTTTATTTTATTTTCCTTCATGGGTAAATTGAATCGTGCATTTGTGTTATAGGAATCTGATAGAATCCAAACTGCTAAACTCTTTCTTTATCCACTTCAGCAAGAAATATATATCATAGAGAGATTAAGGCTAAACAGAGTAATCACAATGCTCCTGCTCTAGACTAACAAATGAACTTATCAGAGTCACATCCAAAACTGTTGGCTCACGTATTGATCTAATTTGTGTGATTTATCCATTATTCACTGCTAAATCTCTCTGTTTTGATTGATGGCAATTGGTCAAAACTATAATTTTGAATGTTTGGCCTTGGTTTATGATTACTTCAATGTCTTGAACAGCGAGCGACAATCAAAGTGAATGGTGAATATGCATATGGATACGCCAAAGCAGAAGTTGGAGTTCATAGGCTGGTGCGTATATCACCGTTTGACAGTGGAAAACGAAGGCACACTTCGTTTGCAGCGGTTGCCGTGATTCCAATTCTTGGTGATGGGTCCACCCGAGTGCAGATTAATGACTCGGATCTCCGAGTCGAGCGGTTCCGTTCTGGAGGAGCTGGTGGACAGCACGCTAACACGACAGACAGTGCTGTGAGAATCATTCATATACCAACTGGCATAACAGCAACTTGTCAGAATGAAAGGTTTAGCTTCATTAGTCTCAATTTTTCTGCTACTTTTCATCTATTCTCCTATAAGATAATGTTGGCTAGTGAACCGCATTCAGTTTTTCGGATTTGTTTTCCCGGTATTGAGACATGTATATGGAATTAGGACCGAATTCTTTTTGATTCAGTTCAGAATACTCGTTTAGTCCGATTTTAGATACAGTTGTGTGTTGGTTTTGGTTTGGTTTAGTTTTGTTCGATGTTTATGTCCATCCTTGATTTTGATGTGCAGGTCGCAGCATATGAACAAAGCTTCAGCAATGGCAGTACTACAATCACGGTTAGACCAACTCGAGATGGCTCGACAAACAGCAATGAACGCTCAACATACACAATCACTGACTGAGATCAGCTGGGGAAACCAAATAAGAACTTATGTTCTCCATGTATGTTAATACCAAACTCTCATATATTCCGCAGTAATTCGAGTTTACCTCTGACTATTCTTTGTTTTCTGTAGCCATATAGAATGGTGAAGGATCTGCGAACAAACTACGAAGTCTCTGATCCTGACTCGGTTCTTGAAGGAGACTTGGATGGTTTCATCTTGAGCTTCTTATCTTCTTCTTTGGATAAAGATAATGATGTTTAACATTAAGCTTCTTTGGATCGTTGAGCTCATCTTTGTCTTTTCAGTAGTTAGTTTTTGGGAGGATTGGTTTAGTGATATGTTGACATGATTGTCTTAATAGAGTTCTTATGTTACAAATGAACGTCTTTGGTTTACTAATACCAAAATGATTAGATTGATGCAGAGCTGCAGACTAACATCCATTGTTTTGAGTAAGTAATATTTTATCTTTATAATCCGATATTAATTCGACCAAATGTAAAACTATTTTTTTATAACAAAGAACCATGACATATTTGGTAATGTACATCTTTTGTTCGGAAATTTCGTCTGACTAATTTTTAAAATTTTAATTAACGATTGTCGGTTTAGTCGACATTAACTGTGATAGTGAAAGATTTTAACAACTCTATTAAAATTCAACACAAACTTTATAAAAACTAACCAAATAAATTCAAAAAACACCAAAAATCTAAATAGACCAAATAATTACTAAAAATAGTAATAACTAAAAAATATAAAATCCTAAATCAAACCAACAACTAGGAACTTCAAACATTGGAAACAATTTCATCCACCGGCAAGAAACATCTGTTGGAACATAATTGAATCGGCGGCGACGGGTTCGTTATCTTGGTTCCTATGCCAAGTGTATTGCGCGTGAGTCTTGTTCATAATCTCTAAAACTGTGTGACCAAAAACTCGCTTCTCTATACGCCGAGAAACTCGGTTGTGGGTCCGTAAAACTACATAAATAACAAAAAAAATTCCAAAACTGAAATCTTAGTTTCATATTACCATAACAAGGAAACAAATTTGTTTTTGTTTGTTACCTATTTGCGATTCCTTCAATGTTTCCTCCATTTCCGATTGTGATATAAATAGGAGCAGAAGGATCTTTCAGAGGGGAGCTCAATCCATTGGTGATATTATACTTAACATTGAAGATACGTTCGGATCTCTCATAGGCATGGACATGATCAGACAAAACTAAATCGACTTTGCTGTTAACTAACCACGACTCAAACATTATTCTCATGCTCTCACCTTCCATGTAATGGTAGTTATTACTGTTGTACTAGGATGAATGATCCATGACAATCAACCACGGAGTCTCCTCTCTGTTCACATTCTTCAGCTCTTGCTCAAGCCATATGTATTGCGGCATGTATTTGCCTGAAATGAGATAACTTGTTATACAAAAAAGAAAATCAAGTGGATATTCATTAGGGTTTCATGTGTTTATGAATTACCATAGGGAGAGTAAGAGGACAGGACGATGATGTGAGCTGACGCGCGTCTGACTGAGTACCAAAGAGGAGAGTGCTCTTTGAAGCTTTGTAAGCGTTATGGTAACGGTGAAGATAAGGCTTGAAGGTGTGAGACTCACCCTAATTAAAAATCAAATGGTTATAAATTTAAAAGAACTAAATCAAATAACAAAAATTCTAGAGTAATTTTGTGAATCTTACTATGTTTGGAGTGATGTTATTATAACTTGACAAGTTAAGTTATTCAAAATTACATACCTCGAGTTCTTTAATGGTGGCATGATGAAGAAATCCAGAACTATAGTCATAGAATGGGTAAGACGACGTGGAAGCGTGAGCTCTCTTTTTTTCAAGCTTGACGTCGCTGCTAACATTAGGAGCGATAAGTAACTATATTGGAACTATCTAGATTTAACGGTGTAACCCAAGAGATGATTATGCCACACCCATTTTGATCTCCTTGCGTTAGATGAACCTAAAAACATTCAAAGATACAAATAAAATGAAAGAGAATTTATTGTTTGCTAAAGATACCAAGCATAAGGGTTAATGTTTGAAAAAAAATTGAAGGTAAAAACAAGAATAAAAATTACCATATTGAGAATAATTATCAAAAGAAAAACAAAACGAAAAATATATTTTATATTAAAAATAATTTTCATTAAAGAAATCTTCTATATATTAAAACTTAAAAGAGAACGAGAAGTATTTTTTATGATGAGTCATTTCCACAATTTTTCTTAATGTATTTTATTTAATTATTAATCACTAGTTTAAACTAACCTTATTTCAATCGTCAAACATATTAAACTACTATTATTCCAATTGCCAAATACATTTACTTAGTTATTCCACTAGATATGCATCATAAGCCAATTGCCAAAAATTGAATAACCTTTGCTGTGTAATTGCAACTGCATCATTTACGGATTTTTTTTTCAAATAGATGGTTTTCTTCATTAAATAATATTTGTACAAATAATTTACGTGGATATATTCTTATGAAATGAAAATATTTCTTAGAAAGGTTTGAAAAATCTCTTAATATCACTTAGAGTAAGTGTCTTTATTTTATTTTATTTTGTTCAAGAGAGTACAACTGTCTAACCATGCTTCCTCTATATAAATACAATTCAAAAGGGTCTTATTATAAAAACGAAATCAATTATTTTACTCACTAAAAAAATGAAACGGATCCAAATCAATGTATGGCCCTACGCAATTGTATTTACTTTTTTTTTTAGATTTATAGTTTTGGTTTACCTACATAATTAAATTTAAATTCCATTAATTTGATATTTTTTAATTGTATTGTATTTTTGCAATTATAATGATGGTTATAATATACTGATTAACAAATATATAAGTTAATATCTGGACATAATACAGATACATATGTGCATAACGCAGAAATGTCTAGAAATTTGAAATACTGTAAATATTTGTTGTTAAAGAAGAAAACAAATGGGCATAAGATAACAAAGCAAATCAAATATTATTATTTTCAACCATACAAGATTAAAAAAAACTATAAATATGAATTATATATATATATATATAGTTATAGTCAAACAAATAATGTTTGTATTATATAATTAAAAAATATACAAATTCTATTGTAACTAATTTTCTAAAAATTTAAATTAGTTTTAAAGCGAATTATACTGAGCAATTAGAATTTATAATGAACAATACTTGGGTTTACTCTTAGTGGTGAACATCTTTGTTCACCTCTTCTTTTTGTAGCCAATCAAAACATGACATGTAATATTATCATTAATTACTCTTTCTAAATCTAATCAATAAATCATTAATTACTCATTCATAATAAAACAATTAAATTAAATTATTAATCACTTTTTCTAAATCTAATCAATAAAAATATGTCAACGAAGATTATATTTAAATAGAAATAATAAATTAAAATTATAATTAAACAAATGAAATAAATTAAAACAATTAAATTTACTAATATTTTGAGATCACAAAGTAACCTAAACTATTTTATGTTATGTTTCGGCCACTTGTTTCACTGTTTCCCTTGGGCTCGCCGGGTTGTAACATTATGGTATATTTTTATGAAAAATAAATTACGAAAATAAATATGAAAGATATCAAAATATATCCTAAGGGATACAACTCAGCGAACACAAAGGAAACAACGTAATGATTGGCTGAAACATAACATAAAATGGTTTACGTTATTTTGTGATGTCAAGATATTAGTAAATTTAATTTTTTTAATTTATTTTATTTTTCTAAATTTTATTTATTTATTTCATTTTTAATTTTAATTTTAATTTATTATTTCTGTTTAATTATAATATTAGTTGGCATATTTTTATTGAATATATTTAGAAAGAGTGATTAATGATTTAATATAATTATTTTATTATGAAAGAGTAATTAATGATTTATTGATTAGATTTAGAAAAAGTAATTAATGATAATATTACATGTAATATTTTGATTGACTACATAAAGAGGAGGTGAACAAATAGGTTCACCACTAGGGGTGAACCCAAGTATTGTTCATTTCTAGTCAAGCCAATTATTCTGATCTTCTCCTTACATTTTATAAAAAACCTTAGAAAATAAATTTTATCAAAAGAATAAAAAACTTGATTTAAGAAATGAATAAGTTTCTAAGTAAAAACCTAATTAGTAAAATGAAGAAAGAAAAACGTGTTCAGGAGTATTATAACCTGTAGGAGAGGGAAAGTTTCGAGAGACATCTCAATCGATGGTTGAGTTTGTCGGATGAATTTGCTTGTTATTCCACCATTGATCAAAGTGATGATGCTCAAGAACACAAAGACAAATATAACTAGATTCTTCATCTTTGATGTTTTTTTTGTTTTTCTATTTCAGAATTTTAAGTTTCTTTTGTTTATGATTGCTAGTGTAATGTTTATATATAATTAGTTTTTTTTTTGAAAAAGAGATAAAAGTATAATTCTTTAGAATATCCTACTAAGAAAAGATTTTTTAGGATATTATGAACAATATAGTTTCTGTTTTTCTACGTGATCAATCATATCATATTTTTTTTTCAAAAAACAATGTTAACAAAAGTATTCATAAGATTATAATAACAAACAAAGTTAAAATGCATTTTAGCAATATTCATAACAAATACCTCAAAAATAAAATGCATCAGCTTGATCAACAATGAAAAAGATAATTTTTGGCTGTAAAAAAAATGCATCTGCTTATTCAATGTAGAAATCATTAAACTATATTGAATTTAAACTTGACAATGAAAAGCTACGAAATTCGTACAAACTACCATATTATATGTTATAATCAAATATAATCATTAGTTAATAAATTTTAAATAATTCGACACGATTCAGTTTGTTCTATAAGTTTGTTTATTGATTTTAGTCTCACTAGTATACCTACTAATATATGTAAAAGACTAACATAATTGTTGTTGAAATTTTCTGAAACTAAGAAAATATAATATGGGATAAACCAAAAAATAAAGGTTAGTACTATTGTTAAATATATGATTGTATTAATAAAATAAAATAAAATAAAAATTATCACTAAAATCTCAAAGTTTAATATAGCTAGAGTCATGATTTTAACAATAAATATCGTTAACAATTAAAAAGATAATTTGAAAAATATATTTTACCAATGGCAAGCATATGAAAATAATACATACCAATGATAATCTATGTTTCTGTATTCTAAAAATAATTATTAAAATACATTTTCCTAAACTTTTTGTTAAAAAAAATTCCTATCATTTCATATTGTTATTAATATTTTGATATAAAATTAAGGAAAACAATAGTGAAAAGGGAGAAAAGAAATAACAATTAATTGTTCATTTCTACATTGGATGACATGAAAAAGGTGCCAAGGTAAAAAAAATGAGGAAATAGTTTTTGGACCATAGATGAGTTCAGTTCAGTACTTTTAAGTTTTAAACAAAGAGTATCAGATTCTCTATGTGCCAAAGATTTCAAAGGTAGATATTATCTGGAAGATCAAACTAAATCATACTCTCCCTCATATGGATGAAGAAGTATTATCTCGACAAGACTTCTAGTTAAAAAAAACTAATTAAAAAAAGTTGTGTTGGGGATTCTACTTCCGTTTGTAATGATATATTGACCCAATAGATATTCTATTGATTATGGGTATCTCTATCAGTAGAATAGTTAAAAAAATATACACTTAGTTGACATTTTACAAAATCAGAAAAATATACTGTAAAATCAGGATATTGGACAGAACATAGTTATCCCTCATTCGGTACTACATCCTCATAATATGATCCAGACATTCGGCATAAAATACATCATTTTATATGGCAAGTGTTGTGTTATGATTTTAAGGGTTTTAGAGCATCTCCATCAGTTAAGAACTTTTCATGAGAATCTTAACTTTATTTAATTAATATTTGTAATATGTTTTAATTATTATAAAAAAATGAACCAATCAGATCTCAACAAGTATGAGATCGGTTTTGATAGCGTCACTGCTACATCTGGTCATTCTTCAAAGCAAGAGAAGATAAGAACAATACTCAGATATTTGATTGGTAGTTTTTGACTACCTATTTTTGTTGTTTTCCATTGATATAAATAGAGCAAGTACACGAAGCAAATGAAACAGAGATGGAGTCATTGACTCCTACAATGCAGGAAATGGGAAAATGGAGAACGTTGCCTTCAAACAAGGAAGACTCGTTCTCTTATTGAATAACTGAAACAGAGGAATAAGTCAAATGACTTATTTAGTTCAAATACTTCTGGTTTGGCTTATGTGGTCTCGTTGACCTTCTTCTTGCCAACTCAGCTTTGTTGCCCACATCATCGAACCCATCTCCTTGTATCCTATCAGGTTTTCTCTCAAATAGTGCAAAGGTTCTTAAACAAGGACTTTAGAACCATATCTAAACTTTTTTTTTCCCTCTCTCATACTTTTGATTATATTTTAATTTTTAGTTCGTTAGAAACTCTTATTAAAACCCCATAAGAACCTTTGATGGAGATGGTCTTATACCTTTGACTTCATATGTTTTTACCGTTCTTACTGAGTTTAGGATTAGGTTTTGTGACTTTTTTGTGTTTATTTAGTGTTTTCTAAGGTTTACAAGTCATGGAAACTAGATGAATTAATTGGAGAAGCTTTGGACTCTATACACTTCAAGTATCAGTTGGAGATGCATTTGGATCGACCGATTTGAAGGAGGATAGACCAGAATGACAAATTAATGAAGTGATGCATTTTGAAGTACAGATCAACCGATCCACGGGGGATCAATCGATCCTCGCGGCGAAGATTTTCCATATCTTTATTTTAACCGACTTTAAACCTAGGGGATTAATATATAAATTGTATGCTTGTGTCTGAGCCGTAAGAGAGCAGTTTTTTGAGATTTTCGGTTCTTAGTTTTCATTGTCTTTTAGGGAGATTAGATCTATTTTTCAAGTTGATTTTTGAGCACTATTAGTTTATTACTTTGAAATTTCGTTTTATGCAATCAATAGTGTAACATCCGTAACCCATTAATTGGGAGTTTTAATTAGACAATTAGTAGTTTGGAGACTAGATTGATTAAATCAATTGTGGTCGGCAGGTTGAATTGTTAGTTTGAAGAGTTGTGGGGCTGAATTGAAAAGATTGAAAAGTTAAGGGACTTAAAGGAAATTTTAGAGAATAAAACCCTAAGCCTATTTAAACCCTAAAATTTGCAGAAACCCTAGTTATTCCTCATAATTTTTGTGGCCACCTTCAAAGAGAGAAAGAGAGAGGCCGAGAAAGAGAAGAAGAAAAGCTTGCACATGAAGGAGATGCAGATATATCCGACATGTCGTGGTAGAACGAAAGTTCGAACTAGAAAATCGTTTTCAATGGTAAGGATATTTTGCGGAGTTGTAGTTAACCCTTATATCTAGAGGTACTACTTTGCGGATGTTGATTTGAATTAATATTCTGGAAGTTATTCATATTTTTGTGAGGTACCCTGTTTCAGACGTGATCTGGACCAATGTGGATTCAAAGAGACATCACGAGTTCTTCTATGGTCGGATCATCACGAAACTTTGGAGGTAGTTTCAGGACATCTAGGGGTTGATTTTCAACAGTGCGATTGGAATGTGGACGGTTAGATTTCGATTTGTGATCCCATCTTTGAGGCTGATTGTTTCTGATATTTTTCCAATTTAGGTTGAAGGTTGTTTTGTTGTTATGGTTGCCTGTAGGGTGAGGAAGGGAGGTTGTGGTTGTATTGCTATGACATTTAAGAAACCCTAGAAATTTCTTGAAAGGAAGGTTTCCTAAAAAGGAAAGTTTTCTAAAAAGGAAAGTTTCCTAAAAAGGAAAATTTCCTGAAAAAGAAATTTTCTTAAAAAGGAAAGTACCATCAAGGAAATCATTGTGAGAAAAGGTGAGTGCTTGTGTGTTAGACTGTGGTTAGTCTGAGGACTTGTAGTGGTCCTCAATTCTATAGTTCTTGGTGTTGGTCCATTAGGAGTAATGGATGTTGATTGTTGTTATTTATAGCATGTGTTACTTGTTGATATGATTATGTTTATTGATTGCTGGCATTGGTTGATGTTAGCTTTTGTGTAATTGTTGCCTCATTCAGTATCTTTTATATTGAGGCATCTCGTTATGTGATGCAGGTAAGGACTGAGTCTTGCTGGAGCTCGTGGGAGCAAGGCTGTGGAGTGGATGACATGACTAGGGTCCTTGTTGGTGTTATTGATTATTTAATTATTTTTATTGGATGGATTACTTAGTATTCGCTTCCGCTAGGTTGTTAGTCTGGTTTGACTGGTGTTTTGAAATAAATAAAGTAGATTTTATTTATTCAGTTAAGCTGTTAGAAAATTTTTAAAATGCTCGTTTTCCATGGTTTGTTGTGGTTTGTTGTGGTTTTAACCGGTTCCGTTTTAGTGGTTTCTGGGATGGGGTGTTTCAATTTGGTATTAGAGCGGAGTTATTTTCTAGGACACTCTGGCTCAGTAGGACTGTTAGCTAGTTGTAGATATGTTTTGAGTTACAGGGTCATGTCAACTCTCAGCTGGTAATTGGTTCCACGGTAAGATTCGTTTTGTTATTATGCTAATTTTTAGGGTAAATTAGTATAAAGTTGTGTTGCAGGTGGTTAACAATGGTAAGTCTATAGTTAGACATCCAAGGAGGTTTGCTAGTGGAGCAAGCACAGTGAGAGGAGTCTCAAAGGCCGTGGCGGCAAAGTTGGCCGAGGTGATAGAGCATGTAGGGGCGGTGGAGCCGCTGAGGATATGGTACGGAGCATTGCGGTGAGCATGCAGGGGTTGAGTTCCAGAGGGTGATGGTCAGCCAGAGCATGTGGTCGGACATGATGTTATGCCGGCGCAAGGTGAGGCTCAGGCAGGATAGACCAGATCCTGAAGGGAGCTGTGTTGGGGATCGTTGGCCTAATATTTGGGAGCAGATACTAGTTGTGGTACCGTTTCTAGCTCTAGTGGCATCACATGAGTTGTCTGTTTTGTGGGGAGGTGTTGTTCCAGGGTGCCGGAAGGTATGGTGGAGAGTTGAATAAATCCTTGTGGTGCGATCTAGCAGTATAGCGTGGTAAATCTTTGAGATGGATCATATTGTATAAGTACGATAGATCCAGGTGGAGATCTTGTTAGTGGTTAGGTGTTGATCTTGTGGTAGACATCACTTGGGGTTGATCCAGGACAGTGTGAGAAATCCTTATCGATGAGGCGATCAAGGAACAAGCTGTGTTGGTGAGTTTGGCGTTTAGTCGTATGACTTGGATTAAGGAGCTGTAATTTCTGACGCAGCCGAGTGGATTATAGCTGGAAGCATGCTGGTAGGGTGGTTTAGACGAGGGGCCGTGAGAGGCAAAAAGGTGTGAGCCGGTGAGGCCGATAAAATCGTTAGGATGTTGCAGGGATCTGGACGAATTATGGAGAAGCTTCGGGAGTGTTCTCGATTAGGAAATTTTCCCGAAAAAGGAAGTTCCTTAAGAGGAAAGTTTTCCGAAATAGTAAGTTTCCAGAAATAGAAAAAATTGCCAAGAATAGAAGGTTTTTAAAAGTAGTAGGTTGCCTAAAAAGAAAGAGATCATAAGATGATCTAGACGGATATGCAGGAGAATCACGCTAAGTTCTAGAAGCGTAATCCAATTGTCGAAGTGTCAGCCAGGAGCTATAGTGGTAGCCTAGCATGCTAGTTAAACAGATAACGGTTGCTCAAGTGAGGAATGAGCAGTCATTCAAGTTTTCCAAATTGGGGCTTAGTCGGCATTTCAGAAGTGGTACTCCGTGGTGGTTGGAGTTTCATCTTGTATATCTATTGGTGGTAATAGTCAGGGTGAGTGATATTGATTACTCGGTTGTGGGTAAAAAAATAGTACGGAGGGTCCATCAAAGGGATAGACGGAAATTGTTTACTCGGGAGACAGTGAACCATAATATGAGCTGTCTAGAGGAATATAGACAGGTAGGGCGGCTTTGGGTTACTATCAGAGGATGATAGATGGCGTGTTAGTATGTTTATCGGGTGTAGGTAAACATTGTTACATCGTAGGGTTATCAGGTGTTGATACTCGGTGCTGAGTGTTGTCCGTGAGGGACTGATAGACATTGGTGCTTTGTGAGTTATTCACTAGGATAGGTGGTGCGGTGACTCGCGGCAAGCTATTTGGTGGGATGGGTGGCGCATAATATGCCCATTAGTATGGTAGACGATGCAAGACAGATGGCTGCTAGTGTATTAGCAGGCCATAGTCTGAAATATTTACGGTGCTCAACGTGGATACGTTGTTAGTGCGGTAGGGCAATACGGTGAGTGCATAGCCTTAGATGGTATTATCGTGCATAGTTCGTAGTAGTGGGTTTTGCTGTTGGGCAATATGGTGAGTGCACTGTGTTTTGCTAGTTGGACGATACGAAGGGTGCACGGTGTGTTGCTAGTTGGGCGATACATTATGATTGCATTGGATCACATGTCCTTGTTGTGATTGCATTGGATCACACTGATGTGGTAGTGATTACCAGGGTAGGTGATTGCAATGGTTCGTATGTCGTGTGTTAAATAGGGATGACTGTTGGTCACGTTAGGCACCATATGCTGTACTCAAGTGGGGGAGAGGAGAATTTTTGGTGTGATTGTGGTGTAAAGACCATGGAGGGGGTCTGAGTCTTAAGTTGTTACATTATTATGAGCTCAGTAAGAGCTAGAGTTGTTGTTGAGTTCTAGTCTATCGTACGATTACCATGCGGTAAGGCCGAGGTGGTCTAATTATGAGACTGAGTAGAGTCTGCGGAGTAGGGGACCCAACAGATTGTTGGAGCGGTTGGGTTAATGTTCATTGTCTGGAGGGTCGGAGATGAGACGGACTTTTTGCAGGGTATTCCTTGTGTAGTATGGAGGATCATGTCTTGGGAAAGGGTTGAGGTGGATGACCGAGCTTTCACCCGAGTTCCTGAGAGATGGTTGAGGCCTTGTAAGTAGTGTCGATGCGGTTATAAAAGCAAGAGAGATTTGAGTCATTGATGTTCTGGTGTTAGAATGTCATCGCTGTGAGCGAGTTGTAGTTGAGCTAAGAACGTGTCTTATGAGATGTGGTACTTGTGGATGTGTTATAAACTGTCATTAGGAGGTTAGGGGGTCGATGTTGGGCCGGCTCTGTTATTGAATCCAGAAGATGGGTTCTAGGATTTTGGGGGATGTTGGGCTTGGCTGAAGGTTGTCGATAAAGATTTCAGGTGGAGGATCTTCATTATTCCTGGTAGTTACCGGTGGAGGTACCACGTTGAGAGTTTGTTAGTCAAGTACGTATATCATTACGTTGTGATAATAATCGTGGAGCTACGGTTTACTTTTACTGCAAGTTGTGTAGTCATGTTGGAGTTCAGTTGAGTTCTGAACTTGTATAGCTAGTAGCAGGAGTTGATGCATTGTTTTGGAACTGAGTTGTCGCGGCATTTAAGGGCCACATGTGAGAGTAGCGAGACAAGCGGGACGTATGAATGCAGACCATCGTTAGGTGGGACCTTTCTCTTATGTACTTGTTTGTTTTGGAAGGGTTAAGGTTTTATTATGGTGTTGTGTTTGTATTCGAAGGTCTTAGCATGTTTCGTCATGATTACCCTAAGTGGAGGTGGGGCTGATATCATGTGTTTTTGGTTGTGGTTGGTTGTTGGACCCCAAAACATTTCACTGTGTATAACACTAGGTGGGTGTTGGAGTGCGATCGAGGAGGTGACTGGTGAACATTATGTTTCTTGAGTGTTGAGGATCGGTTATGGGTAGCCTTGAGTAGGTGCTAGCGGGGTTTGCCGGTGGTGATGGAGGTGCCATCAGATTTGACACCAAGCATGGTAGGGGAGGCGAGGCCTCTGAGAGTCCTAGATCACCTGGTGACAGTAGTCTGGAGGAAGAAGGTTCCGGAGATGCAGGTTCTGTGGGATTGCAATGGAGCCGAAGAGGTGACTTGGAAGCCGGAAGCTAAGATGAAGCGAAAGTTTTCCAAGTGGTTCGGCAAACTGAAGGGTGAGCCAGGGTGGGTGATCGTCGGTGTTGGTGTTACTGGATTTTGCTTTTGCGTTGTTGTACTCGTTATTTTGTGGTGTGATAATTTAATCGATGTACGTTGGATTTTGGATTTTTCAATAAAAGAGGTATTAACATTGAATGGTCGTGTGGTGGATTTACTAGGGGAATTAGTAGACAGGTGGGTATGCTATCGGATAGCGGTCCGGTAGCTAGGGGCGGATGCTGGGTGTACAGTAGCCGTGTAAGGCTGGTAGTTCCGGATTGGTTTGGCGGACGGAATGGTGTTTCTGTGGGGTGGCATCGGAGTGCTTGGAAGAGACATTATCAGAGGACTTTGACACGATGAAACAATCAACACAACTCAACTACTCCTACAAAGAAGGACCTTATTCTCACAACTAAGATTTAGTCTAACGACTAAGTCCAGCGACACTAACAATTATATGTTTAAAGTTTCTTCGAACAGTAACAAACAAGTACATGATTATTATCAATATGTTTATAACACACCCACTTTAAGCCAGGGTTCTCAAGCTCTATCGAGAGAAGCAAGGGATTTTCAAGCCTTTGTCCTCACCACAAGAACTGGACACTTAGCATGGTTAACACAATAATTGCTAACACTTCCAAGGAAAGTCCTGTCAACAAACACAACCACAGAAGATAAGACAGAATATAATCTCAGAAAACTTAACTCATTAAACATTGAAATTTTGGTCAACATACCTTTGTAAAGCCCCTTTACCATGGCTACCAACAACAAGTAAATCAACACCAAGCTTCTCAACAGAATCACATATCGCTTCTTTAGGATTTCCAATTTCCAACACCTTTTTTGGAGTAACCTAAAACACAACCAAACCATTAATTATCTGACTAAACTAAAAGACTACAAAACAACAAAGAATGGTTTGAAGGTAGGAAACAAACCCCAACTGCAGCACAAATTGTATTCCCTTCTTCAAGACGATTTAAGGCATCGTTTTTATAATTTTCTTGCATGGAAGTTATTAGCTCACCGGCTACAAAACAGAAATGGAATCGACTGCTAAGCAAAAAATAAATAAATAAAATAAAGATGAAAGATGATGATGAAGATACTGACGAACGGCAGCATAGGGGGAAGCGTAAACGCAGCTGAGATCAAGTGGAGGTTGAGCAGTGAAGATAATGAAAACGGAATCGGCGATACTATCCTTGAGATACTCAAGCGTCCATTGGAGAGCATGTTGACTGCATTTGCTTTCATCAATCGCCACCATAACTTGCTTCTTCTTGTTTTTCTCTTCTGCCATGGTTTGGTTTCTTAATGATCGTTCGGATGACTAAAACTCTAAAAGTCTTTTCGGTGATTTATTCTTAGTTCAGGCACATTGTTTAGCAACACAGGGTTCTCAAATTGGTTTTGTTTTGCTTCGTGTGGTTTTCAGGGAGATCACTTCTTCATACAATGACATTTGTTACATCTCATTAATATAAAATCCAGATAAAAAAAAAAAAAAAGAAATAAAAAGACACCGAAAAGTCAGAAAGTAAACGACTAGTGTAGTAGTAGCGTGGAAGAAGCGTCGATCACGAGATTTTTCTAGAGACTTGAATTAGATATGCCTGATCCAATTTCGTAGATTAATTATATATCACTTTTTGTGCAATATAAAGTTACGAGAATTAGATTTGTATTTTAGTTTTTTTAAAATATATTAATAATGCAATTCAGAAATTTTGTTTTAGAATATTTCGGTGAAATTTTTTAATACTAATTTGATTGGTTATAAATATTAATTTTGTATGTTTTTAACTTGATACTATTTTTATATATTAGAAAAATAATAAATTCATTTATATTCGTTTAGACAGGATTGATTTGGTAATCCAATAAATAGTTATATCATTTTACTATAGTTTTCTTAATATGCTAGATCTTTTTTTTCCTTATATTTTTGTTTTGTTTGGTACTTATTTTTTCTATAATTTGTTTTTATTTAAGAACAGTTACTCTTTTCTTTTTTGTTTTGTTTTTTTTTTCCTTTTCTTTTTAAGTTTTTGATATTTAATAATAAAATATTTGTAATGAATGGAATTTTAATGTAAAAAAATCAAAATTGTATTAAAAAAATCAAAAGGTTTATAATTTTATTTTTATTTTCCTTTTAAATTTTTGATATTTTATAATAAAATATTTGTAATAAATAGAATTTTACTTAAAAATCAAAATTTATTAATAAAAAACAAAAAAAAACACATCATTTATTTTTTAAACAGAAAATGTAACAGAGTTGACTGTTCTGTTAAGTTTGATGACAATGAGTTTACATGGTATATTTTGATGAACCTATCAAAAGATATTTTTTTTAAGAGAGTAAATTTTTCTCAACAAATTTAATAACTGACTACAAAAATTTTAAAAAGTTTTGATTTTTGGCACATTTATGACTTCTCACATTTACAATGAAACAAATCATTAATAGAAGTATGACAAGTGAAACATATTGTCTATGTTTCCCAATACATATAATTTTTTGCTTGTAACATAACCAAATGAGGAAGAAAAACTAGCAACAACTATGGATTATGATCCTCTACATTTTCTAGACAAATTCAAATAAAATATATAGTGATCTATAGTTTTGAGTCTTTTGACACATATACAAAGCATCAATTGTAAGCTACTGATTGTAAGCTAATGATTTACTGAAATGATATTTCTATTGCCTTAATATATCAAATTTTTTGTCTAAACCCTCTCCACATATATCCTTTTTAAGTGTTTATACCGTTTAATGAGTTTTTTTTTTATGTTATTTCCAACGTGATCATCATTTTTTAGTAGCTGCAAGTGTTATTGTTTTCATCTTGTTTTGTATTAGTCATTATTGTATCCTCATTATCTCCACTATCTAAGAATTCATGGGAAATGCTTAGAGGTTGAGTTAGGAGAGCTTGTGAGTCTTAGATCATATGAGGATTAAGCAGTTCCATATAAAGAATTTTACAAAATTCTTGGAATTAAAAAGGTTTGAGGCGAGATACAGCTGAAGGGAAACACAACAAAAACGTTATCAATAGAGAAAATTATAGACACCCACACTTAAATTGTAGTAAAACAAAAAATAACTGAACTTTGAATTGATTATTCAATGATGATGTGTCAATTGTAGAAGTATACATGTGTCAAGCCTGGAGAGCCTTCCTTCAGCTATCTTTATACTATTATTATAAACATGTGTCCTCTATTTTTTTGTAGGAAAGAAACTAAAGTTGTGATGTTTCGTTTCTTTTAATCATATACTCTGTTTCTTTCCAAGTGATGCATCTCTTCCAAATTAAGTTATTTATCCATATTTCCGTCTGCATTTAAGTGATTTCAAAAATTCATTTATATATGAATCATGGATTTATTCTGAGATAATTAGATATATCTCTTATTCAAATTGTGAACATTTAGATAAATCAATTACAATGATAAATTTCATGGAACACTTTGTGATGATACATATGCAGATGTATACTATAAAAGTTGGGTTTCCTGATGTTGTATGATTGACACGTGTCCTCCTTTATCATTTAAAAAAAACAAAAGTTATGTCTATTGGACTTGTACAATTCTTTGATTCAGTGTATAAAATTCATAGAGATATGTAATTCACCATCAAAATTTGGTTCAATGTATATATGGTTGTATACACAGTTGTATAAACTTAAAAACGTTGCAACTTCTCAATTTCTAAATGTATGCTTTCATGGCTATGAAAGGATTCCACCCCACATATTACAATCACATGAAAGGTTACGACTTATGATCACATGGTTACGCTTGCATATCTTTTGGCAATCGATGCATATCTTCATGGTTTTAAAGGTTTTTTCAATATTTCGCAAACATTATTGTGCAATGCATAACCATTTGGAGTAAAAAAAATGTTTAGTTATATTTATAGGTGATTACCCAGATTTGCTTGCACCAGTTGAGTGTAGACATGAATCCTCCGATGAACTCTTGTCACCAATGGTGAACCGTTAATTAACCGTAACAGTATAAAAACCGTTGGTTAACCGTATGGTGTAAAATTTAAATTATAACCGTAACTGTTTTAAGAAATATAACAAAATGTACATTTAATAATTAATTATAGTAATAAGTATTAGTTGATATATCATTATCTAGTTCTTTCAATAAAGGTTAAATTATATTTCATGAAAACATCATTGATATTAATGTTTATCATGATCATCAAATAATCGAATTATTTTTAACCATAATAACCGTAAATGTAAATACTATATAACCACACCCGGTTTTAACCACAATCTTTTTAACTGTAATCGTATTAACCGTATATTAAATGGTTAAGGTTAAACAAAAATTATAAGCATAACTGGTGATCAACTGACCGTAATAACTGTAGTTGTGGTCAAGCCTAATCTCTGAATTACATTTATTGAAAAATTTATGAAATCGAGGTTTTCTGGGAAAAATTGTTAAATGACGTTTTCCCACAAAAATTAGTAAATAGTGAAAATTATGTTTTGGTGCCAAAGAAATAAAATTTCAGGATTGAGTTTTTCCGCCAAACCCGTAAAATCAAAATTTTGGCGGAAAAATCTTTAAAAAACTGTTTCCGCTAAAACTGTAAGACTGTCAACAAACATAATGTCCAATATGTTTATAAAGTTTATCAAAACATTATATCAATATATATATATATATATATAATTATATAAATATTTATAAAAATAATTTAAAATAAATATACCTTTATTTTGTTTTTTACATATTTAACAAATAATAACATCAATATTTATGAAAATAGTTATATTAATATTTTTTAAAATAATTAAAAATATATATAATTTTCTTTATGTTTTTCATGGTCAAAATTAATCTTCAAATTTTATAAGTTGTTGTTATTGGATTTTTAAAAATATGCTCAACACAGGCTCGGGTCGGGCTAGATATTTTTTACCACTATAACATCCTTAATGATCAGCATAGTTTGGGGAAAAAGGTCAAAATCAACATGAACAATTTTAACGGTGCATTTTCATACACCAACTAAGATTCAGTGTGTTATCAACATGAACTAACAAAATTTTTTAAAAATCTACGTGAACTTTCATATGTGTGTCGAAATCAACTTTGACCAAAACAATGTTAGTCAAACTGCTGAGTCAGATGCCACGTAGCTTTTTTAATTTTTTTTTTTCATTTTGAAGTTTTAGGCAATGTTTTGGTTCTAAAATGTTTTTTGACACTTATAATATAGAACTGGAAACACCATTATCAGTTCAACCATCTTATTGTTTCTTTATCATTTATGTAGCTGCAACAACTGTAAAGTTACAGCCATTAAACGTTTATAATATTTAGATTTTATGTTCTTTTTGGGTACGATTATATAGTTAGAATTACTACTCGAACGAGTAATTTTTGTCATTAAAATCACTATTTGAATGGACAATTATATATAATATTATATTACATATATATTTTAAACATTTTTTCAAATATTGAATAATTTTGAGTAAATTTTTGAACATATTAAAAATTTTAATTTTTTAAAAAGTTTATTATTACCCAAACAAAATTATTAGATCTAAACATTACAATCGTTTAATGGTCGTAATCCTATGGTTGTTGCACCTACATAAATGATAAAACTGATAAAATGACTGAACTGATAATGGTGTTTTCAATTCTCCATTATAAGTGTTCTAAAAAATTTAGACTTAGAAGGCCAAAACATTACATAAAACTTCAAAAATGAAAAAAAAAAAAAATTGAAAATCTATGTGGCATCTAACTCAACAAAAAAAAAGGACATGTGGTATCTGACTCAACAGTTTGACTAACACTATTTTGGTCAAAGTTGATTTCGACAAACATATGAAAGTTTATGTAGATTTTTTTGAAAATTTTGTAAATTGATGTTCAAAAACGCATTGAATCTTAGTTGGTGTATGAAAAGGCATCGGAAAAATTGTTCATGTTGATTTTGGCCCTCTTCCCGCATAGTTTGTGTGTTTCAAATGCAAATCCTAGTTAATCTCCTATATTCATTTTCTATAAATCTGAATGATTATGTATGATTTAAAAAAAAAATGTTTGTTGCGAGATAAAATGTGAGCATCTCATAACACATTCTGCATTCAGCTTTTGAAAAAGACACTACAGACATATATGTTTGGGTGATCTTCAACGAGGTTCCAGATCTGAAATGGTTACATCATTGATAGTTTGGGAATTGGACCTGTTCGTAGACTGGCTAGAATCGAGGCCATCTCGTTCTTGGTTGCGTCTATTTGGAAAGAAGAATCCAGGTTGTTGAGGAGTAGGTAAATTAAGGGAGTTTCTTGTGAGCATCATGTTAATTGTCGACAAGTTTGGACGATCTGTGGGATCGTGTTGAACACATAGCAGTGCAATGTGGATGCATCTTGTTACTTCTTCGGTTTGACAATTCTCTGAAATGGTTGGATCCACGAGGTCTAATGGTGTCCCGTCTCTCCATAACCTCCAAGCCTGTAACATAATTTAATCAACAATTAAGAACTCACAATTAGATAAGATTATATTGTTGATGATTATCTCTTCTGTGAATACTCACGTATGTGACCAAATTCTCAACTGTGGTGTCTGAGTGGTGGACGAATATGTTCTTTTGACCACATATAATTTCAAGAACTAAGACTCCAAAACTATAGACATCTGATTTCGTTGAGAATTGGCCTCGCATCACATATTCCGGGGACATGTAACCGCTAAAACAGTAAAAGTAAAACACAAGAAATATTGAGTACACAGGTGAAGAAAGTATTCTTGAAGCTTCAGAAAATTGAACATATCTAATACGTATATACCGTGTCCCAACTATTCTGTTTGTATTAGCTCCACTTTGGTCCATCCCAAAAATCTTCGCGGTTCCAAAATCAGCAATTTTCGGGTTCATATCGGCATCTAGGAGAACATTGCTGGCTTTGAGATCACGGTGTATGATTGTGAGGCGTGAATCTTCGTGAAGATATAAAATTCCTCGAGTGACTCCCCCAATAATGCTGTACCGTTTCGTCCAGTCTAGCTGCCCTTGCTTTGCAGGGTCTGCAGATACACAAGTAGTTATTAGTCCCTAATACAATTCAATCATATAAGTCAATTACATTCCAATACCACATACCAAAGAGGAAGTAATCGAGGCTCTTGTTGGGGACAAACTCGAAAACAAGTATCTTTTCTTCTCCTTCTAGACAAAACCCATGAAGCCTAACAAGATTCCTGTGCTGAAGTTTTGCAACAACGACAACCTCATTCTTGAACTCTTGTGCGCCTTGTGCTGATGTTTTCGATAGCCTCTTCACTGCAACTTCGGTTCCATTAGGCAACACACCCTACAAATTATATCAATGAGACAATTTCTATCAGCATACTTTGATTCTGTAATTCCAAGTTTTGTCAAGAGAAGTAATGACCACATAGCTACATAAATGACACCTTGAAAACTTCGCCAAATCCACCTTGACCAAGCTTGTTACTAAATTTCTCGGTTGCAATTTCAATTGTCTTAAATTCGAATTGGAGGGAGCCTACAGTTGTAATACCAGCTGCAAAATAAAATTACAAATGTTCTTAATTAATTCCACAGACTATATACATACTAAAACCTAAGAGGCCAAATAAAACCTATGAACAACACTCACATTGATCAAAACCAAATTCTTGATATGGTATTCTCCTCCAGCAAAGTACAGAAGATCTCCGAGCAAGCAGGACCAAGATGATGATGAAAACTACTACTATGGGAACAACAATTCCCACAATAGCTCTTGTTGAGATTTTTCTACTACCTGTGACAGTGCAATATATAACCTTCATTTAAATCCTTCGACTGTTTCTTGTCACAATACTTATAGCTTTGTTAGGACTTACCATTGTCAGAAAGAGGTTGCAGCGGAGGAGGAGGAGGAAAATACACCGTAATATTATCAAAAGCCTTAGAGAATGCATGCACATTCCAACGGAAAAAGCAGCTTGGCCGTATAATAACGCCATCTTGCTTCTGACCGCAGCATGACTGCTGTCGCAGACAATTTTCACAATCACGAGAAGAAAGATCCGGCGTGCATTGCATCAATGCATATAAATGCTGGAATTTTGTCAAGGCTACAACATCAGCTGCGTAATAGTTATTACTAGACGATGATGTGCTTTTTGATGTGGAGGCTGTAGCAATCATACGAACAACTAAGTCTCCAAATATGGCTGTGAACTCTGTTATATTTGAGCTGGTATCTCCTGTTTCGTAGCCCAAATTAACCGGGCCAAGATCTGCAGATCCCAAGAAGGAAGAGCCGGAGTAGTGCACATGGCAAAGCGTTGGCTCACCTGGCCATGAATACGCTTCTAATTGATTAGCACAACTCCGTATCAAATCATCGGAAGCTGTCTTGATACAATCAGAACAGTCACCTGAAGTTGATCCTGGGATACACATCCCTGTTGCGTAGACACGATTTGGTTTTTGTCCGATCGAACCGAAGTAGAAGAAGCCATCTTGAGCAGTGACATTGAAAGGAAGAAAAGAGAGTATTTGTCGGAGATTTGCGTCGAAAGTACTGTTGGATCCGTATCTCCCTACGTTCATACAATGTTTTTGAGCTGAAACTGAAGCAACAGCGAAGCTTATGACAACAAAACAGAGGAATGAAAACAAAATCATCTGCTTCATTGTTCCTTTGAGATTCTAGCAAAACCAGGATATGTTTTTTTTTTGTTCAGTCAGCAAAATTGAAGTTCCTCTCGGAAACTTCTTGGAAACTTATAAACAAGGGTCAAAAGTCAATGTCAAACGTCAAATAAGGTTAATTTCCACGTGACTCAGAAACTGACAAAGGGATTCCATTTACATAGAACCCAGCGAAGTAGGGCAGATGGGAAGAGACCTGAAAGTTGTGGCTAGTGAGCCTTATTAAGCATCCTTGTAGGGAGAAATTACATGAGAGGTTCTCACTAAGACTATTTACAATATGGTTGTTGAATTAAAAGATTCAATAATGCAATGAGGGTGTTGAATTTATGTGATGAATTGAGGTGGATTATTTGGTGTTGAATTAATTCAACATGTTAAATCTTTTAGACTATGTACAATGGTTATAATGTTACAAGTTACAACACCCTTTTTTCTTTTTTTAACACTCCATATCATTTTTATCTTTTCCACATCATAATTCAACACCTACCTAACTTTTACTCTCTACAATAATTTTGTTTAATAAATTTACAACACCTTACCCCACCATTTTAATTTCATATTTTCATTTTATTTATGTTTGTGTTTTTTTTGTGATTACATAATATTAATCACAACTAATATTAAATAAAATTAAAATAAATAAAATTATTAAATAATTTTTTTGTTTTTTTTGTTTGTTTGTTTTTTCTTTGCAAATAAATAAAATAGGATATATAAATAATTATTATGAAAATACAAACAGTGACGAAAAACTCAAAATGCAATACAATAAACATACAACATAAGTAAGGATACGCTCATAATTTAATTAGTACCATAATCTCAACTCACAAACTTAAAAATCTCATTCACCACGGAACATTCCAAATTGTGCTCATATGTGTTTTACTATATCTGTTTACAATTCATTATGTACATTTGAATCACGCAACTCGGATCTAGCACGCACATGATTAGCAAATACATGTAGCACTTTAGTCAAGAATGATGGTTGTGTATTAGACCTACTTGTCTCAGATTGATCATAATCATTCCAATGTTGAGCATATGTCTTTCGTTCATCCTCAACAAGCATATTTTGCAATACGATACATGACTTAATGATGGATAACCATAATTGAGTATATGTTGGGGTTGGTTGGCAGATTGATTTTGGAACTGATAATTGTTGGGATTTGGGTAGTTAAAAGGGCAATTAGAAGAATTTTGGGTGTTGAAAGATTATTGTTTGGATCCATAAAAAAAAGATATTTAAAAAAAAACAAAAATTTGGATACCAATCGAATACGAATAGTTAAAAAGATGAAATTTTTTTTTTGTGTCCAAAATAAATGAAACAAGTCTCTATTTATAGAGTATGAAAAATGAATAATTTTGATATAAAAATTATATATATATATATATAATTATAATTATTATAAAATAATTGATGTTGAAGAATTGGGATAGAAAAAAAATCATAAAATATGTGCAACCAATTGGGATAGTGTCATGTATCCCTATCTATATCTTTGTTTTTAAAAAACAAAATTCAAGCACAAGAAAGAAAAAAAAATAGGGGAAGGAGATATTTATTCGGTCCAATCAGTTCTTGAAACATTATCACTGAAGACCATTCATATTGTTTTTCACGGCGTTGAAATTTTTCAACTTAAAATTTGCCACATCATTTATTTATTTATTCAACAAACCATTGTAACATATTCAACTGTGTTAAAATTTTTTCACCTCTTGAAAAACAAACCCATGTAAGTAGTCTAATAGATGAAGAGAAAACAATGACATGTGGCAAAATTTTATTGGATGCCTAAAATGATTTATTGGGTAAGAAAGAGAAAAATGGGTAAAACCCCTGATGTTTTTCAAAAACATTAAAAACCCCTGATTTCTTTAATATACTCACCATTTATTAAATCTTCACTTTTTAATAAATGGTGAAATAAACCCTAAATATTTATAAAAAAAAACTAAGTACATCATTATATTAAAGTAAAGATAAAATAAATAAAATTTGGTTTATGATTTATTTTTCTAAATTTGAATTTGTGATTTTTCCCCAAAATTTAGTTTTTAACGAAAATATTATTATAGATTAGCACATTCTATGTTTTTATTATGTTCAATTTTTTCCATTTAAATAATTAGATAAAAGTAATTAATATTACTCTCTTTTGAAATATTTTAAAGTTATATTTTAAATATATCTTAATTTTATGTATTTAAATAAAAAATATTTTGGTGTGAAAATTTATATACTTTCGTAAGAATATGAGTTTTTTGTTTGTTTTCATGTTAATAAGTTTATGTAACTAAATCAAAAAAAATTTATTAACATAAAATTCATATTCGATAACACTATAATCGATAAAATTTATTTTGATATTATATTCAAATTCAAAAAATTTATATTCAATAAATTTCATTTTGTAAGAATATGAATATATACAAACGATATATAACTTTATACTGAATTGAATATGAATTTATACGTTAATTAATGTTTATCTGGTTTAGTAACACAAACTTATTAGAATAAAAACAAACAAATAATTTTTATATTACGAAAGTACATAAATTTCCATACGAAAATTTATGCATAATTTTTTTTCATCCTAAGTATTCGATATAAATTTTTTCATAATAAATTAGTTTATTTTAAAAAACAATTATACAAAAATTCATCATTTTCATACTCTTTAAATAGGGACTTGTTTAATTTGATTTAGGCACACACACAAAAAAAAACTCATTTTGAATATAATATTTTTATTAACCTTCAATAAATTCTTGTTTCTAGTTTTAAGTATCTTTAAAAACATTTTTAGTGAAATGGATTTTAAAAATGCAATTTTTAGTTTAAATACTTTAAATAGTTTTCAACATTATTTGTAATATGTAATCACAAAAAAAACCATAAAAAAAAAAAAGGAAATAAAAATGGTGGAATAATGTGTTGGATTTTATTAAACAAAACCATTGTAAAGGAAAAAAGTTGAATGGATGTTAAAATATTATGTAGAAGAGAGAAATATGATGTGGAGTGTTAAAAATTAAAAAAGAGGGCGTTGAATAGAAAAACCAATATACATAATCTAACATTTTAAGTGAAATATATTTTTATTATTTAAATAAATTGAATTATTAAAAGAAAAGGTGGACCAATTATATTTGATTAAGTGGCACATGAGTTTTATTTTTCTGAATAATGCTTTATTTACCCTTGAAAGGATACGGTGTTTGGCAAATGAGTTTCTTACTCATTTTTTTAAAGTTTTTCAAAAGAGAACCCTTTTTCAACATTTCTCCTTGTTTTTCATTATTTTCTATTTTTTATTGCTAAAAAATCCATTGAGGACCTTCTAATGAAGGTGCTCTTCATGGTGCTACGAATAGCCAAAAGGTTTTTAAAAAGTATTAAAAAATGTACGGTTGCTCAACATCTCTATGGGCCCTAGGACAATAAAAAATTTTGAACCACTAATTAAGTCAAATATTACAAAAAAAGAGTTTGTGGTTTTCCGCAAGGAGAAAGAAGGAAAAAGGAGAGGAGAACGAACCAAGAAAAAGAAGGATGAATAAAAAGAAAGAAGGAAAAAGACAAAAATATGAATTTATGTTAATTAATGTTTATTTGGTTTTGTCAGACAAATTTACTAAAATCAAAACAAACAACATTATTTCTAATATTATGAAAGTACATAAATTTCCATATGAAAATTATTAAGAAAGTACATGTTTGTAAGAAAGAGAGTAAGACATGTGTTGTGTTGTTATTGGTTGCTGATTTTTTCATCATTTTTTTCATCCGAAATATTTGTTGATGCCGGATCTCGAACCGAAGATCCACTCTCTCCAATTATAACACATGTCAATTGTTGATACCAGATCCCGAACTGAGGATCCACTCTCTCCAATTATGACATGTGTCAGTCATCTCAGCAAATCAAAGAAAGGGCTGATTCAGTTTGTAGTAAGCAAAGACAGGCAAACCGTAAAAGAGCTCGATGGAGTGAACAGGAGGTCCAATTAATAGCATCGCCTCGCGGAGGAAAAGAGCAAGCAAAGCAAATAGTGTATGCGAAGTGAATAAGTAAACTGAAGAGGAAAGTCATTCAAAAGTTAAGGCGTTACATTAAATACCAAATCAAAACCGACGAATTAAAGGAGAATCTAGGAATTAATTAGTATTTATTTGTCATTTATTCCTGAATTCCTCATAGTCTTGTAAGGGTATTGATCTTTTTTCCATTGAAATTATAAAATCAGTTTACACATTTCTTTCTATCAATTTCTTTTACTTTATACTCCCTTTGTCCCAATTTAATAGATCGTTTAGTGAAAATCACACATATTAAGATATCTACTTTTCTTTACAAAAATATTATTTAATATTTTACTTTAAATTGATTCAAATCATCAAAATTTAAGCTTTTTCAAAACATTTAATAAAATGGAACAAAAAAAAATCCTTGAACATCTATTATAATGGGACAGAGAGAGTATTATTTTTCCTTAGCAATTTCTATTTTTATCTTACAAATATTAACATTACATTTAGGATGTAGATCATGTATCCACATTTTGGCACCGTCTGTGAGGAGAATCATATTTTAAGTTTACAAACTTACCAGTTCAATACAGATCTCCTCATCAAGAAATCCATCATGTCTGACATTACTGCAACCATCGAATCCATCAAGGAGATCCTCACAACCATGGCCGATAACACGAGCAACCTTTCGTCCAAGCTTGATGCCATTGAGAAAGGTCTCACCTCTGTGAAGAAAAGTCAGGCAAGTTTAAGTAATAGTCATATAACCACGAGTGCTCGTTTGGATTCTATTACTCCCGAAACTTCTTCTCGAAGTCGTAGTAGTCGAATGCTTTTTGGGTCCCACAGGATTTTATCCCCCAAACTCCATTGAATCCCACGGGGAACGTCAACATTCAAACTCCGATAAACCAAACAACAACAACTCGAGCCGCCAACAACTCAGATGGAGTTGTCAACGTCACTGATGATTTGGTCGGAAACAGATATAATCTTGTAGCCAGGTTGAGTTGGATAACAACAACGCCAATATCCCAGCATAACTAAACAACGAGTGGAGTAAGGCAATATGCTCAGATTTTGATTAAGTTCATCACGAGCTGAGCGAGATGAAGTCAAAATTCCACCAGACAACCAGTTTGGCTCCCGAAGTCGACAAGATAATCGAAGAGACACAACGATCACTGTTCACTCTGTTAATTGCCAACTTTCAAATTAAAGACGTGCGAATAGTCAATCTACCGACCTATGATGGAACAACCGAACCGGAGAGCCATCTAGCTGCTTTCCGGATCGCAGCTGGGCGAATTGAGCCTGAAGCGCACGAAGAAGATGCAAGTTATTTCCGATGGTTTTTTTCATCTGATCCCGCATGTATTCTTGTAGTGTGAGATGGTCAACAGTAAACACTAATATTGATGGTGGGTAGGAATGGTGGTGGGTGAAGATGAAACTATGATTGTGTGTTAAATGGTGTACAAATAAATGTTAGACGGTGACACAATTTACACCGTAGTGTATGAAATGGTGGTTATAACGATGCACGTGAAAATATTATGTACCTTAATGAAATGGATCTTATTAGATTTGCAAAAAAAAGATTTCAAATAATAAAAATTTATTTTCGATAAATTATTTGTGTTTTAATCATGAAAATAAATAAAAATGGATGAAATAGAAAAGAGTTGAAACAAATAAAAGGAGAGAGAAAACAGAAAACAAAAAACAAACCATAAAAGATATCAAAGAAAAAGGGAAGGAGTTTCACAGTTTCGTAAATAATAGAGAAAATGAGCAAATAGTGACAGCTTCCTTATTTCCCTAATTTTGAATAGTGTGATACGCTCTTGATAAGCTCTAAGGACACAACATATGAAGATGACATCAACTTAGGAGCAATATGCATGCATGGAGCAAAAGGAGCATGGAATGGAGCAAAAAGAGCATGAAAATGATGTCTAGGCTTACATTGATTATCTACAAACCAAGATGTTTCACCAAGCACTACGAGTATCGCTACACAAAAGGGATATTCGAGAGTTACAACGATCATGGTACAAGTCCAAGATTGCTAAGGCTTTGGTTATATGATCTACTCGCACTCTTTTTCCCTTAGCTCGATTTTGTCCCAATTGGTTTTCTAAGCAAAGTTTTTAATGAGACTTGTGGCTCATATGTTCACCTATGCTATCCCTTAGTCCGATCCATCACATGACCCGTTTGCTACATTTAGGCATAGCCTATATCTACTTATGTCTTGATCTTTTTTTCTTGTATTTGAATTTAAATTTGCATGTTTATGTTGCATGGTCCAAGTATGAGTTTTTGAGGCTCACCTCCAATCTCTTTATATTGAGGCTGAGATTCATTTGTAAACTTTATCTATCTTTTTAATCAAAATCTCTTTTAAACATAGATCATTGTTCTTTTTATTCGTGTGATTTGAAATAGGAAGCTCTTAGATCATTTCGTGTGAAGCAATTGATCACGCTTGTCTAATCAAGTGGACTTTCTGCATCCTCTTGTGGTGACTTTCAATCCATAAACTACAAGGTGCTTGTTAATCAGATCTTGCAACCCCCTCGTTGTCACTTCAATCTCTTGATGTCGTAATTGGGTCACATATCCTTCACCAAGGAACGTATCATAGTGTTTGGCACATTTCTACAATATTTTTTTAAATGACACATTTGACAAATTGACTCATAAATGAATATCACTAAAACTAATAAAAATGTTAGTCTTTTAAGAAAAATAAGTTTTTGAAAATTATCGTCAAATACAGACCCCTAGAGCATCTCCATTAGTGATACTCTAATGAGTGTCTTTAGAGTTAATTAATATTAAATCTAATAATATTTTATTTTAAGACCCCCACTAAGTATATATTAGTTATTCACCCTCTATTAGTGATACCCTTAAGGGTGTCTTTAGAATTAAAAAATAATTATTGATTGATAATGTATTTTTTTAAGTTTAAATGTATAATATAACAAATGTTGGGTTAAACTTATGGAAAATATAAAAAATAATTATAGAATAATTATAGAATTTATATATATATATATATATATTACATTATAAATATTTTAAACATATATTACAAGTTATGTTTGAAATTTTAGTTATACATATTACATGTTAAGAGGCACATGGGGAAATTTTAGTTATGCATGTTATAACAAAGAGATCATTTCAGTCCAACACTTTGATTCTTCTTTCAAGTACTAAAGAAGAAATACTTACATCCATACTGGCGTAAAAACCAATATGAGCGAGTGGAGACTCCATGCATTCCAAAAGAACTTGGCGAGGAATGAGATTTGGCAAGCAGCTAAACAATGTGTTATGTAGTTAAGTTAGTATATTGCAAAAGCTTTTGTAGATTTAAGAACCAAGTTTTGTTTTTTCTTTTAAATTCACCTGTGATTAATGAATCGAGAGACGTTGCTGTAAGTAGTAGCATCAATAGCAAAATCAAGCTCTCGTTCGATCAATCTACCAATGTCATTCATATTAGCATCAATTTCATGTATGTAGCTGCAACCTTCTTTTCCATACCTATGAGAAATCAATAGCAGGAATTTTAGCTTAAACAATGAAAGACAAATAGGCGAAAAGACGAAAGAACAAGGCTATGTACCGGTTTCGCCTCTTGTTTACTTCTTCCGGATCAACAATCTCGCCTATGTATTCACAAACAAATGTGCCACGCAGTATATGTTCACCAGCTCTTAATCCCCATCCCTGTGAATCAATCAGCGATTGGATATTGGAACTGAAACAACAAGAAAAATAGATATAAAAGACAATGAATAAAAAAAAAGGATCACACACCTTGCTTTCAGAAACATAAGCGTCACTTCATCAAAACTATCTCAGAAACACAAGAGGCCCTATAACAGATCTTAACTCACTGTCACAGTCTCTTAGAAAAATCATCTAAAACAAAGCAAATACGGCAAACATCTTACAAAGACGAAAATAAAAGTTGCAGAATGGGAGTTGTAAATAGAATTATTCATGAACTGGTTTATATTAGAAGAAGAACAAAGATCTAAGCAATAAAGGGACAGTTGTTCTAAAGATTATAACCAATGCCCAATGATTCTCTAAATAAAGACACCCTATTCTTTACAATATCAAAAAAAAACTGAACGTGCCTGAAAATTATGAGCAGCCTGAGGATCATAAGGGTTTTTATCTGGATGTACTTGGCGTGCCTGAAGAAAGACAACAAACAAACCAAACCATCAAAATTTCGTAATATTCTAAATCGATCATCCTAACTCTCCATAAGTAGTAAAGCATTAGAGAAATTTGTATCCATTACAAACTCCATAGACACTAAAAGCTCTTAAGAAATGAGACAAGCAGCTAATAGTTAATAAACTAGAAAACTACCATTCGGTGGACTGATCACATCTCGTGGGAACGTAAATCGACATAAGTTTAATAAATACAGAACCCTAGAATCATAGGATCAGAGATTCGATTTGAAACCTTGATGGAGTAAGCTTTCTTAATCTGGGCCTCTGTAGCGGTGGGGCTAACGCCGAGCACATCGTAATACTCCGTCTCCTTAAACATTGTTTATCCGATCACGATCTCGATTCTCCTAGAAAAACAAAAATCACAGAGAAGCTGGAGCTGAGCATTACTAAAGGCTGAGCATTACCATTTCATAGGTACAAACTCAATCAGATAATCAATTGCAAATCAATAAATTTCCTGCGAGCTTCTCAGAAGAAAAGAACCTGATTCACCGTGATTCACCGTGAACCCACCACTAATCCACCGGAAATTCACCGTGAAATCACCGCCAAGCCACCGGAAATCCACATGCAAGTCGGAAATCGAAATCGAATAATCAGATAGAGACAGAAATCGATTAATCAGAAAGAGATCAAAATCGATTAATCGAAATCCCCATGAATCGAAATCGATTAATCAGAGAGAGGGATTGTTTGAGAGAAAAAAAAAATAAAATAAATCACCATCCAATTAGAAGTTGCCACATAAGGTGTCTCATGGGTGTCTTATTAGCCTGTAACGGATCCGCCGGATCTGTGATTTTATTATTCGGATCCGAATCCGTAAACTCCGAATATCCATTTCAAAAACTAGATATCTGGATTCTTATTTTTTTTTAATAATTAACTATATTATAATTATAATTTTGATTTGTTTGACCAGATCCGGATATCTGGTATTAAAAACATTTATTATTTTTTTTTTAGCGGATCTGAAAAAAAAATAGCCGGATCTGGATATCCGATATAGAATTTCTTACTATTCCCATCCGACAGATCCGAAATTTTATTATTGAGATTCAGATCCATCTTATCTGGATATCTGATTTTTAGGATTCGAACCCAAATCCGGATATTCATGTTTAAGCCTAGACTGTCTTCTGTGTGGAGACACGAATAGAAAGTATTCAATGTTTTTTTTTAATTGTTTATAAGACACTCTAAAAGTTGTGTGTTGGAGATGGTTATATTCTAATTTTACATCCTAGGGATCCCTATTTGGCTATTTCACAAAAGAAAAATTGAAAAATCCATTTTAAAAATTGCCTCAAAAAAATAACATAATATATTCTAAATAAATAAAAAATAAAAATTAATTTAATGCAATATGATTCGAACCAAACGATCCTAAATAATATAGTTATGGATGGATTCAGTATTTGTGTTAAATCATCAAAATTTTATTTCTGAATTTAAACTTAACCAAGAAAAAATATTTGAGCTAACACAGCTTTTTATTTGAAATTTGAAAAGATACATGCAGTTAAAAAACGAAGCTGAACTGAAACAAAACGAATTGAAATTTTAATTCCATACTACTAGCAATTTTCAACCACAACTATTTAATCCCATACATAGTTAGACAACACCTAGCATTTGAATATTTGCTACAGCAAATAAGTTTTTACTTGTTTTTAGTTTTTAGTAATATATATGGATTGGTTCAAGCGTAGAGGTAAACATCATATTCAACGAGGATACAAATCAGTGATTGATGTATCATCAACAGACCCTGGAACAGACTTGCTCGTCGTTGATTGATTTGATTCATTTGAATCAATTGGGTCGTTTCCGGGTCTACTCTGAACGAGAAACCCTGGTTGTCGAGGCACTGGCAAAGTCACAGTATTACTAGTGAGCATCATGAAAATGGCTGGCATGGTCGGACGCTGTACAGGATCTTCCTGAACACATAAAAGACCGATATGGATGCATCGAACCACTTCACTATTTTGGCAATTTTCTACAATAATTGGATCCACGAGGTCTAACGCTGTTCCGTTACTCCAAAGCCTCCAAGCCTATAATTTTAATCAATCGATCAGTTCATGCAACCATTGCTTATTGTAAGAGTTGTATATATCTAAAACTTTATTGCCTTTAAACTTGCATATATATTAAAACCACAAAAAAAAAACTTACATATGTGATCAGGTCATGTGCACCGTTTTTCTCGTAGAAGCTGCTATTCTTCCTACCGCTTATAATCTCAAGAACTAACACTCCGAAGCTATATACATCAGATTTCATTGAGGATTGGCCATGCATGGCATATTCAGGAGACATGTAACCGCTGGAATTCACAAAACTTTGGTAAATTGGCAAAATTATGTTAAACAAACACTAACTTATGCGAAGTTAAGTGGAAGACTTACTAGGTACCAACTATTCTGCTTGTGTTCTCCTGGGTTTGGTCCATTCCAAAGATCCTTGCCATTCCAAAATCAGCAATTTTGGGATTCATATCTGCATCTAGGAGAATGTTACTTGCTTTTAGGTCACGGTGTATGATTGTGAGCCGTGAATCTTGATGAAGATATAAAATCCCCCGAGCAGTCCCTCCAATGATCTTGTATCGTCGATTCCAGTCCAGCTGACCTTGATTTGCAGGGTCTGTGAGCGCATATCCATGAATTGCAGTTAAAATCTCTAAAGATTTCCAACCCCAAGTTTCAAGAATGGGTAAAGAATTATTGAAACAAAGCAACAAATGCGACTGACCAAAGAGGAAGTAATCAAGGCTTTTGTTGGGAACATACTCGTAGACCAGTATCCTTTCTTCTCCTTCTATAGAAAACCCGATAAGCCTAACAAGATTTCTGTGCTGAAGCTTTGCAACAAGAGCAACCTCATTCTTGAACTCTGTGTCACCTTGTACTGATGATTTTGACAGTCTTTTCACCGCAACATCATTTCCATTCGAAAGTGTACCCTATCAGTTTTAACCAGCATCATCTCGTTATCCGAATATGTTGACATCAAAATTTCAATAAAAAGTACTCAACCTCAGACGCAGTTACAGAACTAATAGTAATATATATAGTACCTTGTAAACCTCGCCAAATCCACCTCGACCAATCTTATTATTTTCTGAATAATTATTTGTTGCAGTTTGAATTGTTCTATAATCAAGTTGCAGCGACTCTACGGTTGTTATATCATCTCCTATTGCATAATAAAAGTCTTAGTGCTCAGGAAAAAAAATATTCTGATGAATGACATTAATCAAAACAATTAAGATTGTTTAACATTCGAATCTTTACCACTAAATGCACGTGCTGTATCAGAAGTCTTCTTTGTCCTCTTTGTAAAGAAACAAAAACAAGCTATGAAAAGCAGAACAGCCACTATAATAGACACAACAATGGCTACCACTAACACAGTTGAATTCCCACCTTTCCCTGCGTATCAAATTTCATTTTCTTGAGATCGGATACTGACAGATTAATTAAAATAAATCTTGAAAACAAGCACAATGACTATTTCTTTTTTATTTCTAGTCTCGAGAAATCAGGGCAAAAAAATAGAGCAAGAAGAAAGAGTTCACCATATCGTTGAGGGGATGACACCGGAGAAGTAGAGGCGGGCGGAGGCAACAGTGGCGTTGGTGCTTGTTGTTGTGGTGGTGCTCTAACAGTGGTTTCGTTGAAGAACGGGTAAAGCTCGTACCTTGAGTTACAGCTTGGCCACAGAAGTCTTCCTCCAACTCTGTAAAAAGACAATCCATTGATGGATTCTTGCAGACAAGTCAAGCAGTCTTGTCTTCTAAGATCAGGAGTGCACTGAACCAGTACATGCAAACTTTGGAGTGCGGTCCAATTGGCCGTTATCGTATAAAACTTTCTAGAATTATTAGCTGCCTCGACGGCTGCTTGGTTCATCGTGGACGACAAGAAATCTCCGAACCGGTCTTCTAGATGAGATGAAATATTATTGGCATTCCTCATTAGGTATCCTTTAATGTATGTAAGAGTCGATAGAATATTCCGGTGAGAGTATCTGAGCATGCACTCATCATAATAGAGCACAGCTTCACTCTCATTTGGGCAGATAATTAAGGTTTGGTTGATGGAAAAGGTGACGCAGCTACGGCAAGCTTCCGGTGACAAGTCTCCACGGCAGAGGAAAAGTCCGGTGACCCTGTCGGGCGCTTGTCCGGCTGTGACGTTAAGGAATCCGGTGGAGAAAGAGGCGTTGCGGGAAGAGAGAGAGGATAAAAGGGTTCTGAGATTGGTGAAGTAAGTGCTGTTCCTTGAATACGTTGTCGTGTTTGGACAATAATCGTATATGAAAGTAGGGTTTTGAGCAGAAGCTCTGAAGCTAGAGAGGAGGGAGAAAAGGAAAACGAATGTGAAAGAGGCGTAAGGAGGCATGACTCGACTTCCCTGATTTGTTTTCACATCATGGAGCTCTCATTTATAAAAGGAATTTGTAATTTTTTTTCTCCACTAGGACCACTACTGTAGATTAACGTCAAGTAGAGAATAGTCTGTGACGACTTTAATAAGTCAATCAAAGTCTCCGCGCCTAGCCAAAGTCCATCCAACATGTTTATCTTTTTTCGGAAATAGATTGATAGACGCCAAAAAAGAAGATGACAACTTTATTTTCTCTCGTTTCCTAAAACACATAGTTTTTCTTTATTCCTTCCAATACCTTTAATTAAATTATTACAAACACTAAGAAAGATACATCAAAAGAAGTGAATTTGATGATGTTTTTCATAGATAAGCCTTATTCACTAACGGATCACTAATTCCATTATTTTTCTTCCCATATTCGATTTTACTCTTATACGAATTGTGTGTGTGGATAGCATCTCTTTGGCGTAAACTTCATCTAACACACCACATGACAAAGCCCGATGTTTCCAACAATAGTTTTGAAATGTCAACATACTAATACCAATGCTTCTGTATCATAGTCATTTTGAAAAAAAAAATGACTTTGTTTTTCTTCCGATTTGGATTCAATAATATCTTATTTTTTCGGGTATTTTTCATAGTAGCCTTTGACCTTTAAGGTTACCCAAAAACCCGATGATGCCGGGATCAAAAACACAAATAACATCTCCAAACCATACGGTAAAGAAATAAAGTTCCACAATCCTATCATCTCCATATCTTAAGCAACCCCCCCCCCCCAAATTCAATGGATCATCACGACAATTAATAAAACCTTCCAAGTGTGCCCCCTTTCATTCTCGAATCAAGTCTACGGTTGAGAGGGAAATAGAAAACATAATCGGAGACAAAACACGATCAATACCATTGTAATGGCTGTCGGAAAAAGACTACGAAACAGAGAAGACACAATTTCAGTGCGCTGACAATGACTTTTGTTACTCTTGTGCAAAGAATTCTTTGTAACACCCCACTCCCGTACTTTTGAATTGTTGTGTTAAGGTCCATTAAAAGCCCATTAAGCTGGGTATGCGGAGTTATGTGTTGCCCCTAGCATCCCACACCTCGCTAAGTAACTCCCATGGTACTCACCCCTCTTTCTCTTGCATGTTATTTAAAAAAAAAAAGTTTTGTTCTAGTTGGTGGGATCGTAAAGTCAACACGTTGACCAGGATCGTGCTAGGAGCCGGGCATCACAGTTTGGTATCAGAGCCCCAGGTTATGTCAAACTGGTTCTGACCCGGGAGATAGTCCTGAGGGAGTTAGGATTTATGGTTTTGTTATCTTAGAAGTTGGAGTGTTGTTGGACTAGGAGTAGATAGGGTTGATAACCAATTGGCCATTGCCAAAGAAAGCTATTGAGGTCCGTAGTTTTCTTGGAAATGCTGGTAGTAACCAAAAGTTTATGAAGGACTTTGTTAGTGTGGCTAAACTAATTACTCGACTCATATTAAAGGACGTGAAATTCGAATGGACAGAGAATGTGAGAATAGCTTTCAAAAATTCAAACGACATTTGACGAAGATGAGGTCTTGTAGCAAGCGTACTAGTCAAGTATTTCTTGTATGGAAAACACGTAGGAGAAGTGCCACCAAAACAGTGGTGGAGAGCAGTGTGGGATGACACCTTACGACAATCCACATGAAGAACTTTTATAGAGAAGTCCCGGCCAGAATTCGAGGACGAATTCCATTTAAGTGGGGGAGAATTGTAACATCCCGCTCCAGTAGTTGTGGATTGTGGTGTTAAGGTCCATTAAAAGCCCATTAAGCCGGGTATGCAAAGTTGCGTGTTGCCCCTAGTATCCCACACCTCGCTGAGTAACTCCCCTGTTACTCACCCCACTTTTCTCTTGCAGATTATTTATAAAAAAGTATGTTCTAGTTGGCGGGTTTTGGTGGGATCGTAAAGTCAACATGTTGACCAAGATCGTGCTAGGAGCAGGGTATCATAATTTTATTGTCCGTAAGTACTCTACAGTACAACAATCCAATCAATGGTGTTGAGAATGGGGAAAACAATCAGCGTTAGAAAAAAAAAGCATGGTGAGATCATCAGTAAAACACATGAACTAACACAACATGTTGAAGAGGCACAACGAAAGAACAACAACCCAAAGAATTGTGTTGTGAAAGAGAATATGGTTTGCATAGACGAGATCACAGACAGATCACTTGTGAAAAACATGAACTGGCACGAATCTGTGAAGAATATAAAGGAAATCGTCCAAAAACCCCCTAAAACGCATAGTTTATTCTAAAATTTATATAGTTTATTCATTTTTTTCTTCATTTAATTAACAAGATAAGTTTTTTTTTGTTAATGTTACTAGCGTTGTTAACCTTGACTTGCAGGAAATTGTATTATTATTATTATTTTCTTTGTTTAGTACTCATAAACCAATAAAATAAAGGATAAAGGTGAAGAAATTGGATAATGTCTGCTTGCTCCTCATTAAACTCTTTCTGATGCGATCCTCCCAAGAACTCAACACTCTAAGTTGGATGAATAGATGGATGGTAATCATTAATAAGAATTAAAGTGGTGGATCGAATGGTCGCACAGATGTTGAGGAAAAGCTTATGATTTACTGGGTGATCTTCTTAGATATCACACACTAAGTAGACCGGATCACCTTGGATATAACACACCAAATGATCAAGTGATTGCTGGATATTACACACCAAACAATCGAGTAGTTCACAAGCAACGAAAGAGAATCACTCTCTAAAAAGAAGCAAAATGCTGAAAAGATTTTTCAATTATATTGTCAAGAGATTACATGGTTATTTATGCATGAAAATTAAGTGCATGAACCTTGACTAAAATGCTTAAAAACAAGAAAAAGACTTGACAAAAAATGTGTAAAAGCGAGACAAGAGTTGACTAAAAGAGTTGAATGTCTATTGAGATCATCTTGCTTCCCTTGAGAATGTCCCTTGTGATTATTTTGCGTCCTAACTCAAAAATTGACCATTGGGATTATTTTCATTCCTTTTGACTAGTCTTTGACTTGGGCCGAATTGGTTTAAGCGAGATGTAATCCCATTGTCTCATTCAAACTGAAATTTTGTAGAGACTAGATAATTTACATTCAAGTACGGAAGCGATTTAAACGATAAATAAATAATGAGACGACACAAGATTTAACGAGGTATCAATTGGTTCTCTTTCAAATCAACCACTAGTCCTCGACTGTAACAAGATTTTATTAGATCACTTTACAAAGACAGTACAAGATAAACTTAGAACTTAACAAGATCTAATACATCTATCTAAACAAACATGATCTAAGCGATAACAAGTAAATTCAGTTTACTCCCCCTTAATCATGGATGTCTTCTTCTTGCGGAAGTCCTTGCTTCGTGCTCCTCACAGAGACAGCAACCTCTTCCCAAGGCGATCTCTCCCAAACTCCACAGCAAGACAACAACGCTTGGATAAGTAACTCTGTTTATGTTTCTCTGTTTTTTACAGTCATCAAGCGTAGAGAAGAATATAAGTCTCTTCTCCTTATATAGAGAAACCATATAACGATCCTTTTTAACCTACATCATATCTTCAATTAATCCTCAACATATTTGCAATTAAAACCTCCATAATAACTTAATCAAGTATTTCCAAAATAACTTGACAAATAAATAATTAGAGAATAAATCACCTAATCAAGTATTTCCAAAATAATCAATATTATAAACATTAACAGAGTCATCTTTGACAGGCTCTTCAATTTCAGCAACAAACGAAATTATGTTGTGGTGCGAAACATCTTCTTCATCACTCTCGGTTTATGACTCACGCAGAGTCGTGTTGAAAGACTTCTCTTTAGGCTTCTGAAGATTTGCACAATCAGCTTTAAGATGTTCATATCCTTGACACTCAAACATTTGATGCCCCTTTTGTATTTGCCACGGTTCTCCTTTTTGTCAAATCTGTTACTGGAATTTGGAGAATGCATGTCTTTCTTTAACAAATCCAGTTGGTTCATATATCTTTCAATCTTCTTCGTGAGCATCATCGCAGTCTCGTTATCATCACCACTTTTGTTTTCGCTGGAGACAAATGCAAGATTCCTTGTTCTTGCACTGGAATCATGATATAAATCACTTTTCCTTACCAATACCAACCTAATATTTTGAGGTTTAAAAGAAAAAGATTGAAGATACCTATAACACCCTGGGTGTATATAGCCATTCTTCCACAATGGTGGCATATAGGAACAAATTTTTGTACAACATTCTGTTTGCTGGTGGCCCTGTCTTTTTTTTTTAGCTACAGGTTTATGGGATGTGCTTGCATAGTCTTGTATGCCTCCTGAAACAAAGACAGTTTTAGATCCAATATTTTTACATTTGTACCCCAGCCCTTGAGGTTTATGACCAACTCTACGAACAGTAAGGATGTGATAAAGTTTCTCCGTTCCAGGTTCAACATTTTCACTCTCTTTCTGGTTTCTTCAAGGTCTCGTTGTGCTGTAAGTAACTCTTCACCTTTCTTCTGAAGTTGCTTTTTCAAGTCTTCAATCTGTAAGTTGAGCTCTTTCTTCTCCTTGATTAAACCAACATTTTGACTGCCAGTGGTGACGAAATTCTGCAGTAGTTCTTCATAAGTAGGCATTTCTTCATCATCTGAAAAATCTTCATCTACTTCTGCAGCTTCTGTTTCGGCAGGCTCTGTTTTAACAGATTCATCTTTGACAGACCTTCAATTCAGCAACAAACCAAATTATGTTGTGGTGCGAGACATCTTCTTCATCACTCTCTGTTTCTGACTCACTCAGAGTCATTTTAAAAGACTTCTCTTTACGCTTCTGAAGATTTGCACAGTCAGCTTTAAGATGTCCATATCCTTGACACTCAAACATTTGATGCCCCTTTTGTATTTGCCACGGTTCTCCTTTTTGTCAAATCTGTTACTGGAATTTGGAGAATGCATGTCTCTCTTCAACAAATCCAGTTGGTTCATATATCTTTCAATCTTCTTTGTGAGCATCATTGCAGTCTCGTTATCATCACCACTTTTGTTTTCGCTGGAGACAAATGCAAGATTCCTTGTTCTTGCGGCAAGATTTCTATTCTGATCTTGCATTGCCATTTCCATTTCGCACGTCTGAAGAGATCCAACAAGTACCTCTAGGTTCATCTTCGAAACATCATTAGACTCCATCATTACAGTTTTCTTTGGAGCAAACTTGTCTGGTAGAGATGTCAAGACCTTCATGACCATGTCAAACTCCGTATATGTTTTTCCAAGAGCATAAGATTCATTTGAAATGTCTCTTACTTCTTTGTAGAACTCATCAATGCAACTGTCAGGCTGCATTAACAAACTATCGAATCTCGATTTAAGCATAATTAATTTTGTTTGTTTAACCTTAGACGTGCCCTCATAGGTGGTTTCCAAAGCTTCCCGCACTTCTTTTGCTGTTTTGTAAGAATAGATCATCTGAAACTGGCCTACATCAATGGTGTTGTAAATGGCGTTCAAGGCTTTAGCATTGCTGGTGTCTTTCTTGAATTCTTCTGGGCTCCAAAGAGATCTCACTTTTGGAGATATCTCCCCTTGAGCATCAGCAATCATCGGATCTTTGTATCCAACTAAGACTGAGTTCCACGCATCGCCATCAACGGAGCTGATGAATGACTGCATTCTGATCTTCCAGTAACCATAATTTGTTCCATCAAGGAAAGGAGGACGTGTCACAGAGCTACCTTCTCGTGGAGGCTCCATCTAGTCTCAAGGACAGGATCTCACTTTAAAAGATGAAAACTTAATCAGTAAATTGCTTTGATACCGAGTGAAATTTTCTAGAGACTAGATAAATTATATTCAAGTGCGGAAGCGATTTAAACGATAATTAAATAATGAGACCTTCATATTCACAACTCGTAGCATCATCTCTAATCAAGTATTTCCAAAATAATCAATATTAGAATCTCTAATCATAACTGTCTAATAATTCAAATTAAAGATCTTAGAATTAAATATTCTACAAAAACTTTTTCCGGAAAACCCATTGGGACAAAACCAAGGATAATTAAGAAAAAGATTACAACATCCTTACACCATGAACCAACTTAGTCTTGTCTTAGAACTTATATCATAGTCAAAGTGGTATGTTCCATTTGATCCTTCTTCATGTTCCAAGTTTCTTCTAGTATTCCCCAGACTACTCCAGCGAGTCTCCTAGCCATTGACCTTGTCATCGGACAGGTTGGAATAGTCATTGAACCATCTTCAGTACCAAACTCCATTTCTAGCTCCTGGTTTTCATCCATGATCACATCAATAAACTTTCCAAGCCATCGGTTGTTGAACATAAAAGTTTTTCTGTGCTCTATTTCTTCTAGCGTAAATATTTGCCAATAAAGGTCTATAGTCGATCCCCATAGCCTAAGGTACTACAATTAGTGTGGGAAAAGGTATTGTGCCAGTCTTCATTTCCGAGAGCTCTGTCAAGATGACATTTGATTAGTCCATTTCTCCTCCTCCCCACCCAAGAAAATGAGTTTCCTTTGTAGGGAAAGTCAATAAGATCGCAATTATGAATCATCATCCTGAAAGGCAAGAAGGAATTATCGGATCTCTTCTTTCCACCTTGTTTCTCATGATTACCTGTTATCTCATTAAAATCACTAATAAGAAACCAAGGACCCGTACACACAATACCATAGTGGGTCAATCTTTCCCACACAATTTCTGTACACAAAACGACTGGATCACCATAAACAAAAGATATGAATACATTATTCCCTTTAATGGTGGTTTCAATATCAATAATGTGTTCATTGGAAAATAAAAGTTGTGATTGCCCACCTGACCCGAAACTGACACCCACCCATCCCTGTCCAGTAAAAAACAAATGATTCCTTGTGTTATGTCAGTGGTTTCAAAAGAGCTTTCAAAGCCAAGGTGGGTTTTAGATGACATTTAGTATAAACCACAACATTCAGGAAAAGTTGGTGATAGTATTCCCGGGCATGGCAGAATCACATATAGAATGGATTGTCAGGTATATATGGGTGCATTGACTTCAATACATTATTATTGCATCCTTAAAACCTTTATAACATCATTTATATATTTTAACTCTTGGGATAAGAACTGTACCCGATTTTGTCTGATCCTATTGAGCAATAAGTTGGGATTCACCTGATCTTAGTAAAATAACGGTTGGAAGTTATAATCAAAACCAAGAATTTTTATTCAAAGTGTTAGACCTGACCTGATCAAGTTCATGCAGAGCAAGAGAAACAGAAGAAAGCAACAAATCCATATATATAACTATGGTACAATTGAGGCAAAAGAAAGTCAAACTAAGAAGATGCACCAAACACAAGTTAAAAATCAAATCTACTTAAGATCATCACCACCATCAATAACTACTACAAAAAAAGGAAAAAAACAATCTAGAATCTGTATCTAGAGAGTCTCACTTCCCAAAATAAAATAAAATAATCGTCATAAAAAATCTGATAAAATGATGAACAAAAACTATATTTATGATCTTCTTCATCTGCGATTTCTACCCATTTTCTTCTCATTGCGTTTTGGCTTATCGATCTTGACATAAGGAAGAACACCAAGAAATTATTTTACTTTTGGATTCAATCCACGTTGCTGAGCTTGCCAGAACATCAAGAATGTGTTTGCACAGAAAGAGTTGAAACTCATGAACACATGCCATAGAGCGTGCCACTCAGATATCGTCTTGCAGAATACACGGTCACATAACCAGCAAATGGTTCAGATGGGCAAACACAATTTTCTAAACACATTTTACTTAATTAAAAGCAATTAAGTAGATTTCATTAAATTTGTGGAATTATTTTAATTTGGAAAGTATCGGTGGTTTATTGATGAACTTTTTAATTTTGGGGGATTAGTAATGAGTCCAAAAGTTTGGGAGGTTTACCAAAGTCAACCCTTATTTTAGAGGGAACAAATTCACATGGCGTAGAGGACGGGTGGTGAATACTTTTATTGCAAAACAACTAGATTGGGTTTTGTGTTGTGCTCAGGCAAGATTGATATGGCAGGAAGCATCTGTTACTCACTTACCGTTTTTATCTTCTGATCATGCTCCACTTTATATTCAGCTGTGTCCTGAGGCGAGAGGGAACCCGAGCAGGATACCGTTTTGTTTTGAGGCAGCTTGGCTTAAGCATGGTGACTTTAAGGAACTGTTGTCCAACTCATGGAATAGAGAGTTGACGACACCGGAGGCTTTAAATGGACTCAGATTCAAATTTAAAAAGTGGAATGGAGAAGTAGTTGAATATGTTCAAAAGCGTAAGGATCAGTTGATTTCTGAAATTAAAAGCGTCCAATGGATTTAAACCAAAACGGACGTGTTGTTGAGTACAGAGAGGATTTAATTAAGGAATTAGATGTTTTGGAACAGGAAGAAATCATTTGGTTCCAAAAATCACGTGAGAAATGGATAGCGTTGGGAGATCGTAATACAAAGTATTTCCACATGTCGGCGATTATTAGAAGGAGGAGGAATCATATCAAAATGTTGAAAGATGATGAGGGGCGATGGATCTCGGAGTTGCAGGAGTTGGAAACGATGGCTGTTTAATATTACAAGCGGCTTTACTCTATGGAGGATGTAGACCAAGTAGTTAAAAAGTTGCCTCAGGTAGGTTTTGTAAGGTCATCTCGGGAGGAACTGACAGGTCTGAGCAAGGCATTTTCAGTAAGGGAGGTAGAGGATTTGATACGAAGTATGAGACAAGTTAAAGCTCCAGGTCCGGATGGGTTTCAACCAGGTTTTTATCAGAAATGTTGGGATATCATTGGGGATTCAGTGATTAAGTTTGTGCCGGGTTTCTTTGAGACGAGTAGCTTACCATGTGAGCTAAATGATGCGTTGGTGGTGTTGATACCTAAGGTGGAGAAGCCGGAACAAATAACACAATTTAGTACAATAAGTTTATGTAATGTTTTGTTCAAAATAATTGCAAAAACTAGGTGATGAGGCTCAAAAGAGTAATGCCCATGTTGATAGGCCCTACACAGTCAAGTTTTATTCCAGGGAGGCTGAGCACGGATAATATTGTACTAGTCCAGGAGGCTGTTCATTCTATGCAATGTAAGAAAGGAAGAAAGGTTGAATGCTCTTGATGCTTGACCTAGAGAAAGCATATGATCGTGTTCGATGGGATTTTCTAGAAGATACTCTTAAGGCAGCACGGTTACCAGAAGCTTGGATCAAATGGATCATGCTTTGCGTTATGGGTCCTTCGATGAATGTTTTGTGGAATGGAGAAAAAACAGAGCCGTTCAAACTGTCTAGAGGTCTTAGACAGGGAGACCCCTTATCCATGCATCTCTTTGTTATATGCCGGGAAATATTGTGCCATCAAATTTAAATATCGGTTGATTCAAAAGAGTGGAAGCCAATAAGTTTATCTCGACAGGATCCTAAGTTTTCACATATCTGCTTTGCATATGACCTTATATTATTTGCAGAAGCGTCTGTGGCACAAATACGGGTGAGTTTTAGAGAGGTTTTGTATGGCCTTGAGACAGAAGGTTAGCTTGGAGAAGTCGAAGATATTTTTCTCAGGTAATAATGTCCATCGTGATTTAGCAAAGTTAATCAGTGATGAAAGCGGTATTAAGTCAACAAGGGATTTGGGTAAATATTTGGGAATGCCAATATTACAGAAACGGATAAATAAAGAAATGTTTGGGGAGATTTTGGAAAAGGTAGCTTCGAGACTTTCGGGATGGAAAGGCCGTTTCTTGAGCTTTTCGGGAAGGTTGACTCTAACAAAAGCAATTTTATCATCGATTCCTGTCCACTCTATGAGCACAATTTTGTTGCCAATGTTTACTGTTGATAGTCTTGATCGAGTTTCGGGATAATTTTTGTGGGGGAGTACACCGGAGAAGAAAAAGCAACATCTTATTCCTTTGGAAAAGAGTTTCTGAGACGAAAATGGACGGAGGTTTAGGGATTCGATCAGCCAGAGCTATGAAAAAAGCGTTGTTAGCTAAACTTGGATGGAGATTATTACATGATCGAGATGGTCCATGGGCCAGGGTGTTACGACATGAATATAAAGTGGGAGAGGTACATGATTCTTCATGTCTCGTAGCAAAGAGTACCTGGTCTTCGACTTGGCACTACAAGAAAATGATGCATTAATAGCATAAGAATATAGCAATTATCACAGTTTTGCTATGGTTTACTAACGCCTGCAGATGTTATAACGTTTGTTAAAATACAAACGCTATAAGAATGGTGTTGATAAAAATTAAAGAACGCGGGTCATATTTTTGTGCTTAATTTAAAATCTGATAAATATATAATAGCACATACAACATATCAAACGCTATCAAACTGAGTACCGCGGAAAACAATTAAAGGCCCGCCTCAAAATTAAAATTGGGGGAAAATTTTTTCTAAGGCATGCAAAAAACCTAAAGCTTTCACTCTCGTCTCTTGCTCACTTTCTCATTCACAGAGAGAGACATACTCTTGTCATTCAACTCAATCTCCCTTTCACTCTTTCTTTCTCGCTCTGCCTTCTCTTCATTCACTTCATAGATCTGAATTTTGGTTGCAGAGGAAGAAGTGTCTGCTTTTGGGCAAGAACTGGTCCGAAACTAGGGAAGGTTAGTTGGGTTTAGTAATCGATTTAGGGTTTCTACATGTTTGATAATCGATTTAGTGTTTGTACATGTTTGATAATCGAAACCCAATTGATTATTTGGCTATTTTACAGGAAGATTTAGGTGTTCGTTTTCGATGTGCCTGAGTTATACTGTTTGCTTAATCGTTTCTCTTACTTCAAGCGCTTGAGTAATAATTTTCAATTTTGCAGCTTGCTCCTGTTTTTCGAAGCTCTAATTTCAGCATAGTAGTACGACATTAAACAGGTATAGCTTTGTTAATTAGACTCGTTTTGCTGTTAACCCCTAAAATTATTTTTCTGAGACTCGATTTGGTGCTACAAAATTAAATAGAATTAGTTTTCTAAGACTTTGTTCAACTGCATTTGGTGTTAGATTGTGAGCATTGATTTCCGTTTGCTATTACTAAGATAAAAATAAACATGTTTATTCATACTATCTTTTTGCCTTTCATGCTTTTAGTACTATCTTTAATAATTATTATGAATTGTGTTTGTGTTAATGGTTACTATTAGTGTCTACTATAAAATTATACTTACCTGAGGTTCTAATCTATTTAGTTATTATCATATTTGTTGTGTTGGAGCTGTGGTATCGTTGTTATAACATGGTTAAGTCTTGAGTATGAGCAAGGAGCAAATTGTTTTGTTAATGCATCAGCAACAAGTTTGGGTAATCCTGCTGAAATGTTCTGTCCCTGCGTTGATTGTCGGAATCTGTGCCACCAACCGATAGACAGAGTTTTCGAGCATCTAGTTATTAGGGGAATGGATCAGAAGTCTAAGAGAAATGGTTGTTGGAGAAAGCATGGGGATATAAGAAATGCTAATTGAGATGATGCTACGAGTTGTGAATATGAAGCTTATGACCTTATTAGAACTGCCTTTTTTGATGGTGAAAAAGATTCAGAAAGAAATCATAATGGAGATGATGTTGAGGATGCAGAAAACTAAGAAGAATTAGATTTTAGGAAGAAGCTAAAAGAAGCTGAAACTCCACTTTACTCAGGATGTTCTAAATACACCAAGGTCTCTGCAACTATGGGCCTCTATTGCATAAAAGTGAAGAGTGGATGTCAGAAAACTATTTTGATCAGCTTCTGAGAATAGTTCATGACATGCTGCCTGGAGATAATGTGCTTCCAACATCCACATATGAGATGGGAAAAGGATAAGCACACAGGTGAAGAGAAGAAGGGGATTCCAGCTAAGGTACTTAGGTATTTTCCAATCAAGGAAAGATTCAAGCGAATGTTTAGATCTAAAAGAATGGCAGAGGATTTACGTTGGCATTTCAGTAATGGTAGTGTTGATGGGACAATGCGACACCCGGTGGACTCATTAACATGGGTTCAAGTCAATGATAAATGGCCACAGTTTGCTGGTGAACCAAGAAACCTTAGACTGGGTCTTTCAACTGATGGGATGAATCCATTCTCTATGCAGAACACAAAGTACAGTACCTGGCCGGTTTTGCTAGTACACTACATCATGGCACCAACATTGTGTATGCAGGCAGATAATATTATGTTAACTTTATTGATCCCTGGACCTACTGCACCGAGCAATAACATTGATGTTTATCTAGCACCATTGATAGATGATTTAAAGGATTTGTGGAGTGAAGGTATTGAGGTTTATGACTCATTCTTAAATAGAGTTTCACACTTAGAGCTTTGTTGATGTGGAGTATTAGTGACTATCCGGCTTTAGGAACATTGGCTGGTTGTAAAGTGAAAGGGAAACAAGCTTGTAATGTATGTGGGAAGGATACACCCTATAGGTGGTTAAAGTTCAGTTGAAAGCATGTGTATTTAAGCAACAGAAAGCGACTCAGACCTGGACATCCTTACCGACGTAAGAAATGCTGGTTTGACAACACAGTAGAAGAAGGGACTGCAAGTAGAATTCAAACTGGAGATGAAATATTTGAGATACTTAAGGAGTTTAGAAACGATTTTGGGAGACCTTTGGAGAGGAAAAGTAAAAGAAAAAGAACAGATTTGTGTGAAGATGATGTGGTTTCAGAAGATGAATATGAAGAAGATACTGATCAATGGAGATGGAAGAAACGGTCTATCCTTTTCGAGTTACCATATTGAAGAAGATTACTTTTTACTGATGCAAATTGGTTAATGTTTTAACAAGTTCGTTTTCTTCTTGTCAGAACCAGAGTGAAGATGGTTCTAAATCTGAGGCCAGTTATGTTAGCAAAGGAGTTAGGTGTCAACTACTTGACTGGTGTTCAGATGATGATGTTGTCGTCGGAGAAGGAGAATTATGCTCAGTTGAACCAATGTACACGCTTGGTCGTATTCCAATTGGTCCTAATGCTGCAGCTGTTTATGTGACTTCTGTATCAAACGAAAGAGCTTTTCTGTGGAGGCCTACACCAACAGTTACCTCACTTGGTCAAGCTTTGGGTGTCAAAATTGCTTGGCCTTTTGAGAAGATCATTCTTGACACTGATACTGACTCCCAAACTGAAAATAAGACTGCAAATTCCTTGGTAATAGTTTCAACTTGGTCTGATTTAGTTTCCATCAGTTGTCAATTTTCATGATGAATAAGTATATATATATTAATCTATTAACTTTTTATGCATCAATCCTCAGGCTGCATATGGAAATCTGGATAAAATACAAATTTATGATTGGAATTTGGTGGATACTCTGATTGCTGAGGGTCGATTGTGTTCAACTGACCCAAAAAAATTGGTCAACAACATTCCTCTTGGTCCGAATGCAGCAATTGTGATGGTTGAGAAGGTGTTTAACAAAGAGGCTTTTTTTGTGGAGACCAAGTGCTGAAATGTCATTCATGGCTGATGCACTACAACAGAACATCGCATGGCCTATTATTAATATACAGTTAGTGAATTTAACTCCAAGGGAGGAATCGGCAAATAAACAACAATCAACTCCGGTAAATTTATGATTTTTTGGTTCATAATATATCATGTGATGTTAGTGATGGACTTCTTATGAATGAATGTGTTCTAAATGTTGATTTTTCTAGAGTTTGAGTACCAGTGCCGGCAGCACGAGCAAATCTGTCATGAAGAAATGCATTCTATTAGATTGCAATAACCCTGGACAAAGAGTTGCAGAAGGCAGAGTTTTATCAACTAATCCATCAGAGTTAGTTCACTTTGTACCCTTGGGTCCCAATGCGAGCAAGGTTATGGTAGAAGTTTCAACGGTTGGGGATGCTAGAGTGTGGAGACCAAATTCTGAAGTTGAAACAATAGCCAATGCAATAGGTACTACAGTTGCTTGGCCTAATGATAAACTCATGTTTGTGTGAAACTATTGCTGTTAATTCCTTTGAATATTATTAGTATCCTTTTGGTACTTGCTTTGACATGATCATGTAATTTCGGTACTTATATTGACATTTTATGAAAACTTAATATTTTGTTTTGTATTAAATTTATTTATATTTTTAGCGAAATAAATAATTAAAACGATCACAAACGAAAAAAACTGCATCAATACAAATGCCATTGTTTTCGAAAAAAATGCGAAAACAAAAATGCTATTTTCATAAAACATGTAACAATTACAAAATGCTGTGAAAACAACTTTTAATATCAAAATATGTTTGCTATTGTGATATATAATATTGCACTAAAGTTTGCGCTATAATATATATGACTACGATAGCATAACAAAAATCCGCTATGTAATGTCTTCGATCTATTATGACGGGCGATGAGAGAGCGCTACTAATAACGCTATCATATCGTTAGATATCGTTATTCGAATGCTGAGAAAGATCATATTTCTTGCACTGTGGAGAAGTGTGGGAACTGGGTTGAGAGAGGGAGTTCTGCCAGGGTTGAGTTAGGTCCTTGGAGATGGTAGAGTGATTCATTTTTGGAAGGACAAGTAATTACATAATACGCCACTAGTGGAGTTGGTAATAGAAGATTTACCGGAAGGGGAAACGAAGGTCCTTGCCCGAGATTTATGGTGACATGGGCTGGGATGGGATCTCACACAGATTTTTCCATATGTTGTCAATAACACAAGACTGAGACTTTGATGGTGGAGGTTTTTGTTCTCCAGAGTTTTCCTTCCGACAAACAATCAACAAGCTACAAGTGCACATCAATCAATTGTAGTACTTAAGGTATATCGATCTCACAGAGAGAGAAGTTCTTTTGCAAATCAAGAGGAACAAGTGAGGCTAGAACTCAATAATAAGAAGGTTGGGTTCGTTGTGTCACGCAACAAGTGTGTAAAGAAATCGATGTAAAACAATAAAAGAAAGATGTTGGGTGTTCAAGGGTTCGCCAGGGTTATGTGATCAAACAATTCAAGATAAATTCATGTAATGCATGTCTACTCCTAAGTCTCGGACTATGAAACAAGAAAGTTTTATCAACCTATTACCATAGAGAAAATTGGCTAAAATCTATATGTCCTGAGACTCAACTTTCGCAGGCAACAACACATATGTCAAAGCATTAAAATCAGGTTGAATCCTACTCCATAAAACTCCATAACTAAGTGGTATGTTCTTGTTATGACGCGATACTCATCCAATCTAGGTTCAAACAAACTAAGCAAGCGGATAGCATTACCTAAATGCCTAAGATCAATAGCTAGTTGATGACGCTAACTATATGCATTAAGAAAGAGATCAGACCAAAAAAACAGTATAAATGATGATGCAACTACAATAAACTCGCCACTTAAACTAAACAGATCACATCTCCCTTTTGATTAAATCCTCTAAACCTAACAAGGAAATTGCTTAAAGAAATCATCAAAGCAAGGTGAAACTGATTCATAAATATAGAAAAAGGTTTAGAGATTACAAAGTATTCAGAGATTGTACAGAAAAGAGATGGTGGATCTTCAAGAGCTTCTACGAGTAAGGGAGCTTGGTGCGGCTCCTCTTCGTCATCTTTAGGGTTCCTGGTGGTAGTCTTGAGCATGGTGTCGTTATTCTATGAAGGCACACGAAACCCTAAGGTTTAGATGAGTATTTATAGGTCTTGGGGCACAAGAAGTCGGTTTTAGGGTTTTGGAGGCTAAACTCGTCATTTTGGTAAGTGTGGAGGAAGAGGGCCGGGCCTCAGTCATGGGTTCTGATAGGAAGTGTCGTGATTGAGTGCGGTTAGTTAAAGAGTTGGCGAAGGAGGTAGTCACGACACACTTGATATGTGGGGGGGTCACCTAATGGAGTTATGCGGGAGGAGAGATTGATTGCGTGGCACCACCCCCAGATGGATATGAGAGATTGATTGTACTAGGCCATTTAAATCATCAACTTTCTTTCGTTGAATCAAACTCAAAACTTCTTCCATATCAACAATGGTTGGTCATCATCATCACCATCAACATCGACATAATCGTATTTCACCACCACCACAATCAATCAAAAGAACTTATCCATGGAGAAACCCCCAAAGAATCCACTTAACGTGAGCAAGGTTATAGACTAATAATGATGCTTTGAATTTAGAGAGGCTTAAGAGCATCGATATCATCAAGGTTTTCAAAATTAGAGACAATGTTTTTACTCATCGTTAAGAATTATCTTTATACCAACTCAATAAATTCTCAGCTGGAGAAGGATTGATAGAGATGTTAGCTAAGGAAATGAGTGACACTAAGAACTTACAAGAACAATGATTAATTTGGAGTATAGACTCCACACAACCTGTGAATTCTCTCCTTCTTCTCGCACAGACTTCTCATCTCTCATGTACTTTCCCTACCCCAGTCGTTGCTATTCCAGAAAAAAAAAAAAAAAAAAAAAACAAAACTCAACGAACGAAAGTTGTGGTGGTGGTAGTGAAATACGATTGATTGTGGTGGTGGTAGTGAAATACGATTAGGTCGATGTCGGTGGTGATGATGGGGATGATGATGATCAACCATTGTTGATGTGGAAGAAGTTTTGAGTTTGATTCAACGAACGAAAGTTGATGATTTAAATAACCTAGTACAAAATTTTTTATGTTTTGAATGACCTAAATTTGAAAGTTTATGATTTAAATGACATTAAAGATCGCATTAAAACAACATCATTTTTTCACTAACAGAGCTGTTAACGACAGATTTAACAGTATTTCTAATTGGCTAGGTCAATGGAAATTTCGTGTATAAAAAATGAAGTCAATGAAAGTTTATACTTAAAATGACCTACGACAAAGTTGATGTTTAAAATGACGTTTTTTTCGAAAGTTCACGATTTAAATGACATTTTCCCCGTTGTTGTTTTCTTGGTTTCTTGTAATGCAAGTTTTGGAACTAGCATGCAGATGGTATACATTAGGGATGATGGAGATTAATCACTATTACCTTCTGTAGATTCTACAAACAAATCATGGTGGCCATATATTTTCTATTATGTTCCAAGTTTGGTTCAAATCTAGAAAATAGAGACAGAGAAGGCAATGAATTTTCATAATTTGGAACCAATATCTAGGTATATAGATCTTCTTGATCGGATCAAGAGTGCGTTTAATGGTTTTTTCACCTTCGAAGTTCATGCGGCTACAGTTTCAGCTAATGCAGTAGCTCCGATAGCAAAGATCATCACTAGAAAAGGATGGTTTCAGTCTTACATAGCACTTGGTGGGCTGGCGTGGCTCCATATGATCAAATGTTGCTTGAACCTTGCGGTATCATGCGTATCTCCTTCTATCTCTAGTTGTATTTTGTGGGTTTCGCCTCAGTCTTCATTGTACTTTATTTCTTAATTGGTTTTGGAAGACAGAAAAAAAATTGCTTGTTTTTTTGTTGTTGTTAAAGGAGAATTGTTCTTAAGTATTAATTAGTTATAAAATTGGTATGTTTGAAGAAAAAGGAAAAAGACTATTTGTGCTACACTTGACGTAACATATTGATAGGGTATGAAGCACGGGCTTATATCTGTTAATTTCATCCATCGGTTCGGTTGTTTAGAGAAAACTTTGATACGAATTCTTTGATTAGAGAGAGAAAGAGTTTTCAAGAAAATCTAGTGATCAAACGTCTAGAGAGGTTGCTAACACCATAGTAGAGAGATGAAGAACATTTTCCACCTTCGCTGTCATCTGATTAGGAAGAGAATAATAAGCAAAAAAAAAAAAAAAAAAAGAGAATCATAAGCTGGCGAATGTTTTTTTTTTTCCGTTGTGAATATGGAGTTATTTTAAAAATAATATTTCAACTTTTGTTAATTTGTTTGAAGTTATGTAGAGTATTATTGTTTAATTTAGTTGACTTCCAATAATTTGTGAGTAAAGTCTGGAGTTTTGGAATTTGTTTGTAGGAGGAACTAAGGGGTCTGTATTTTGAAGAGTACTTTGAAGAGATTTGAGTTTTAATGAGATTTAGTTGAATTTTGGTGAATTAGAAATTTTGTTATTAAATTCTCTCAAATTTCACTTAAAAACATGATATTTTGATATTTGTATTTATAACTAAAAAAATTCCTGGTGGATTTGACTATACATTTAAATTATAGTGGATTTGACTGTACATTTAAAAATCATTAATCCAATAACACATTCATGTTTCAATAACATAAGATTTGTTATTTTAACTCAAATCTCTCCTAATGCTCAGTTCAATACACTTCCTAAGTATGTTAATTATGTTGAGAGAAAATTTTGTAAAAAACTGAAATAAAGTATTTATTAAACACTAAATAATAATTTAAATCGATCATGTTTAGAGAAATTTAAATCGATCAGGTTTAGAGAAATTTAAATCGATCATGTTTTGTGAAGATAAAAACATACTTTAATATATAAAAATTTCTATTATTATATTTTCTGATTTTTTCTGGACCTTATCTATGAGTAGATTTTAATATATAAACAATAAAACATCTTTATCTCAAAACTATTTTAAAATTATAATAAGAATTGTATTATTTTAGAATTTTTTTTTATTTATTAAAAAATTAAATGATTTGTAAATCAAATAAGGGAAAATTTTCATATCATATATATATATATAATATTTTTTGAAAAAGTAAAAATAAAAGGTGTATTTTTCAAATTATGAAACATAAAGAGGGGTATTTTTCAAATTATGAAACATAAAGAGGGGTGTTTTTCAAAAAGAAAAGTCTAGATGATCTAACCATAAAATATATTAGTTAAACATATTAAAATGGGGTATATGCTAGTCTACGGTACCATTCTTGCAAATGTATAGTAAAATTCCAAGAGAAATATTCCACCCTTTTTTGTTTTTTTGTGTGTGCAACGATGGGTTTTTCATTAATTAAACCGGGTCCATTACAAAAGCCTCTAAGGTCTTTTTGCAATTCAATCAGTTCTCTTTCATTTAAATGTCTGGTTGAGATCAAATTTTTAAAACACAAATAATTTCCGGAAAAAAAAAGACGGAGACAAATTGAAAAATTAGAACCTCAAAGAATTGTGCTGAAATTTAGAACAATTTTTTAAAAAAATTGCAGATTAGAAATGAGCTTTTAGCAAAAAAAACAAAAATGAGCATGTTGATTTTTTATGCAAGTGTAACAAAATCACCACCATTTTAGAAAATCTTCACCATTTTAGAATATTAGAAATGAGAATGAAAATTTATAAAACACTTACATATGGTTCATGAATATACTAAAAACTCACGTATGAACCATAAAACATGAAAGTTCATATAACAAATAAAGATTAGAATGGATTAAAAGAGGTATTTGATTGATGAGTCTACTAGAGAAGGTAGGCGTAAAGATTTCTTGTTGAAATGATTTGATAATATTCTTGGAGAGAAAAATAGAAAATCAAATATATTTATTGTCCCCGGATTTTTAGCTCATTCACAATGAATGATAGTAATAGTTAAAGGAAAAGTAGGAAACCATTTGATAACAAAATTGATTTGAAAAAGATTTAGGGGAAATTAGCTAAAAGTGATTATTTTCCCTTATTTTTTTGAATCTATACCTTTTATTAGTTAAACTATATTAATTACCAAATTAACCTTTAGTTAAATTTTCGGTGTTTTTAAATAATTCAATTACGATTTAAATTATTAAATAATTAAATTAACAATGGGATTTCACGTTCAATGTTGCTTCTTCTGCAAGTCTACCAACTAGAGAACATATATCAATAGATCTTCTAAACCACTCTTGACTAATCTAAACTTCTATCATCAAATATCAAATCAATAGAATATGAAATTCAAGCAAAGATACACAATTTCAGCTTCATGTTTCAGGTAAATTCTCATAGGACAGAAAAATCATGCCTTGTTCAAGAGAGTTAACCATTCGTTCTTTATTCAAAATCACATGTTCTTTACACAGTTTCATACCACTCTTCTTAGTATATATACCGGCGCTTGTTTTTAAGCCTTGATTAGGACAAGCGGATCCTAAGGAAAATGTAACTCTATTTGTTAAATCTCCAAAAGCTAAAATAACTCTAAAATGTGAGAAGTTGTCAAATAGTTGTGGAAGACACCGAGGTTTGAAATTTTGTTGTATAAAATGAGTAAGAATTCATGTTTGCATTTTTCATCTATAGCAAGTATCAAAGACGAAGAGCATGATGAAGATGAAGTGGATTCTTACAGGGAAGAAGGTGTTACCTTACCTACGAGGAAGAGGAGGAAGGAGAGTGAGGAATATGTAGTATACCTTACGTAGTCTAGAATACATATTTTACTTTACGCAATCTAGAATACATATTCTACCTTAAATAATCTAGAATGTAATCTAGAATATGTATTCTAGCTTACGTAAGCTAGAATATATTACCTAAAATACGTCTTCTACTATACCTAATCTAGGATACATTTTTTACTTAATCTAGAATTTACAAGTTACTTTACCTAATGTAGAATACATCTTCTACCTAATCCAGAATAAGTTCGTTATGATTTAGGGATTTATTGTTATCAAAATACCCTTATTAAATCAAAAAGAGAATAACGAATGAGTAAAGTCAAAACGAACAAGAAGAAGGTAAAAGAACTATGTTTGGGTATCTAAATCAATTCTTAATTTTCACAGATGAAATTGATCAATCGTTTAGGATTCAAATTCTGTATATCATATCTAACTTAGGGGCTGATTGGTAGGAGACTTTGAAGGCTTTAGAAAAATTTAAAGTCTTCAAAGTTAATTTTCAACCAATCAGACTTTAAAACTTTTATTTTATTTTGAAGCCTTAAAAGTCTAACTGCTATTTTTAAAGCCACTACATCTTTTTTAGTTTAATTTTTTAAAGTTTCAAAAATGAGACTTTTGAGGCTATAGAAAACTTTTACGTAACAATTGTTGAAATAATGCTTTTGTTTTGTTAATCAATTCAATAATAATAAATTACAGCCAAATAATAAAAAAATAAAAAAAATCATACATGTAACAATAAAATTATTCAAAACATTTTATTATTTACTATTCAAAATAATTTATTATTTATTATTCATAATAATTTATTATTTACTATTCAAAATAAATTACAAAATTATGACTAATTATCACATAATTGTCAATAAATTACTATTATTAGCACATAATAATCTATCAAGAATCATTCAAAAATAATGGAAAATTTTTCAAAAGAAAAAATTAATTACTATTTTAGAGATTATTAAAATTTTATAAATACATGAACCTATGCAGAGTTATTTTTATCAGATAGTTAGAGTTATTCAAACTTGCATTTTCAACAGGTACTTTTGTTACTACTCCCTCCGATCTGTAATATTTGTCGTTCTAGACTTATTTTTTTGTTTCAATATATTTGTCGTTCTCTTTTCTCAATGTAACTTTTGTAAATAATTTCCAAATATAACCTCAACTAATCTAATACAATATATAAAAATTAAAACAACTAAATAATTAAATTTTAAACATGTTACCCGTTTGTGAATATCTCAAGAGTTACTTTTCATAATTTGATAATTCATCTTCCTCCACGATCTTTGCTTGCTTTCATGGCAGGTAAAGCAGCTTTAATCACACTGAAGCTCCCTATAAGATTCACGTCAATCGTGAATTTGATCTTCTCTGGACTATGATTCACAAGCTCCTTCGCCACAAACACACCTTGATTAACAATCAACACATCGATCTCCTGATTCTTCAATCGCCTTACATACGGCGTCGTAATCACGAACGTCGGCGGAGTAAGTGGCGACTTCGACGCCCGTGGTGAGCTTGATGGATTGCTTAGCTTCCTCGAGCTTTCCAGCGGAACGGGCGAGGATGGATACGCGAGCTTCCTCTGAAGCTGCATGTTGGGCGAGAGTAAGACTGATGCCGCTAGATCCGCCAGTGACGAAGACGTGATGAGAGTTGATAGGGATCCTGATGGGGCGAAGACGAACGATTTGGTAAACATTGTTAATTGTGTATTGAATGGGAAAGAATACTAAGAGGTTATATAAAATATAAAATTGTAATAAGTGTAATTATGATTGTAAATTGATATTACTTATGAGGTTAAAATAGTCAAATTACAAAAATTCTTAATCTAATCAAAACATCCTAGAACGACAAGTATTACGGATCGGAGGGAGTAATAGTTATTTATGAGTTTTCTATTTTGTTCCCAAAATTTTTACTATTAATAAAATTTATTTATTTTTTATATCATTATTTTTATTTAAATATGGTATAATAAAATATATTTATTTGAAAATATCTACAGTTTTGTTACCAATTAAATTTTTAAAAATATTTAAAATCACAGTTTCTACAGTTTTTATTACCAATTAGACTTATTATACAGCAACAGCTTCTATAGCCAAAATCTCTACAGTCAAAGTTTCTACAGCCAAAAGCCTACAGCGAAAGCCTAAAGTAACAGTCCTAACCAATCGGTCCCTTAATTCTTAAATTTTCACAAATAGATATGTTGCAGACCTACATAGTTTGTGGTGAATGGAGACTGTTTTGAAATAATGAGTGGAGGTTTATTGTTGATAAAAAAAAAGGTGGTAGACTACTTATTTTCGAATCCAATACTACTATTAAAGATTTGAGGATGGTTTTTGAAGACTACGGCAAAGAGCCTAATATAGATGATGTGGAAATCAGTTTTTTATTTAGTGATTTGGTAAGCAACTTTGAATCTCCTCCATTTTTTGTTACAAATGATCGCCAAGTGAGAAATTTGTTTGGGTATTAAAAAAATAAGACTCTAATACGGTTGTGTGTCACATTTAAATCTGTTGGTGGTGATCAAAGGAGTACTTAAGTCAAGATTGATTTGAATGAGGAGCCAAACGATTCAAGTGATCGTCATAAAAATGATCATTATGTTTGTGAGTATGTTGATAGCCTGCATAAATCACTAAAGGTTGTGAGAAAGCAGCTACAAGAAAGGATGCCTTCCAAAGAGAGCACATATTCAGGTATTTAAAATTAGGGATGAACGTGAGCTGAGCGAGAGATGAATGTGAGGTGAGAAAGAGATGAATGTGAGTTTTTTTTTTGTGTGGTCGATTGTGATTGTGAGGTGTCTATATATATATATATTTTTTTTTTTTGTCCAAGACATATATACATATATGTGAGATGTATATATATGTTTTTAAAATCAAATTAACATATGAATAAATCTGAGGGCAATTTTGAGTTTTTAATCATATAAAGTACACTTTATTAAACTCTTCTAAAAAGGTATAGATTCAAAAAGTAGAGAAAAATAATCACTTTTAGCTAAGTTAATCCCTTTGTAACCTCCCCAAAAACCCTAATTGTTTTCTGGTTCAACAGCATTTGATACAGATTCAATCTTACCCGTCGATTTATCTAGCTCAATTATGACCGTTCCGTGATGGGATGGTATCCATTCAGTTTTGGATATTATCCATCTAATGGGACGTGGTTACTCTCACGTCTTTAATATTTTTTTTGTTCAATTACTGAGTGATTAGTCAAAGATTAGTGAAAGTCAAAATTATAATTGATTTTGATTTTTTTAGACACATTTACCTTGTTCAATTTCATTTTTGTTTTTAGAAAATAACTAATTAGACGGCATGCAATTGATGTAAATAAATGGTTGATTTCGATTATTTTCTTAAATGTTATCTATAAGATTGACAATTTATCATGAAGAAATTTAGGATCCTAGTTACGGACAGGGCCAGCCCTTGGCATAAGCGATATAAGCGGTTGTTTAGGGTCCTGTTCTGAAGTGTTATGTTTGGTTTGTTATTGTTGGTAGAAGAGATTTAAATATGTTAGTGGGTTCTTGAAATTTTTAGGTTTTAATATTGAAAAACTTGATTTGGTGAAAAACATAAAGAGATATATAAAAAAAAAGTTGATTCTATTACATAGAAGTGTTGGAGTCGGAAGTTGCAGAGGGAAAATCAGTTCTAAGTTTAAAGAAAACGAAGTTACGTTTTTATATTCATGAATAGTGTTGGATGTGGAAAAAAAATTTCAATATTTTGCTTAGGGCCTTGTAATTGGTTGGGCCGGTTCTGGTTACGGACGATCCTTTTTGGTGTGCTTATTTGTAAAATCTTTTTGGGATATACTATGTTGACCAAAACTGAACTTTCATTTTGTCGTAAGTATAAATATTACCTGATATACTTATATTTCTATTTTTTTTTCTGATTTTGTTTTTAAAGTATTTAATTTTTCTGACTATAATTAAAATCAGAAAAGAATGTATATCAGTAAAGTATACTGAAAAAGATTAAAAATCGGTAAGTGATATACATTATTTTAAGTTTACTGATATACATTATTTTTATTTTTAAATTGATATTAAAAAAGATTAAAAATCGGTAAGTGGCTGAAAAATAGCTACTACGTTTTATTTTAAATTTTTTTTACCAAAATTTTCCATTATTTTCAAAATATAATTTGTACAAAATTTTAACTACGTAATATAAAATTCATCTTTTCCTTTTGTGATTAATTTTAAATACTGCTATATACTTTACTTCAAAATGTATATTTAGTTGGAGTTAATTATAAAAGATGGAATATTTACAATTTTGGTAAATAATCAAACGATCTTTAATTACCTTAGATTATATAATCTTAGAAAGTTAATTTATTTTTGAATTGTTAAAGATATTGAGATTTGTTCTAAAATTTAATTTTACATGTCATTAGATGCCTTGAGCACTATATAATAAGGTTGTGTTCAATCAAAATTGATACACACCTGCCAACAAAAACAAAAACAAAAAAAAGATGTCAAGTATGATAAAGATAATAATGATGATGGCTTTGGTTATAATGGGCGTGGGAGCAAAAACAATGACCGAGTGTCGAGAAACAGACTGCAAGTCCCAATGTCAAAACGTGAACAATATGGTTTGTAATGGTTGTGTCTTCAACTGTGCTGGTCCTAGCACAAGTAACCAAAATTCTCAATCTCTGTAATTCTTTATATATAGATAATTAAATATATAATCCGATCCCATGGCTTTGAAAAATTATTTTCAAAATATATAGTTACCATGTGAATTTTGCAATGGCTAAGTGGTAAAATCAAGATTTAGATGAATTATATTCTCACAAATTATGGTTATGATTTATGATGCATGGTTACAGGGACCAACGAAGTAGACCAACGGATCATATGCTACCGGAACTGTGATGTTGGCTGTGGCACTGACAATGCATGCCACGAACGTTGTAAGAAACGTTGTGGTTATCCACCCATGATGAATCGCCATCTATGATTTGTTGAGATTTAGGAGTCATGGACTTGTGAAACTTTTATACATTTCTTCGATGCAAAAAATAAATAAAAAATATATACATTTCTTCTTAGGTTTTAGCTGTTTATTTCTGGAGTTTTTACATGTTGCGATGTAATTGGCATGAAAAAGATTATATATAAACATACTAAAATCTAATAAATATATTTTTCTTATAAGAAATGTGATGGTATAATACTCACTAAAGTCTGAAAATCAAATACATATATTAATTGAAACTTTTTCAAAGAATAATAAAATCTAGAATAAGAAAATTATACCCAGAACAAAATTGATTATTTTAATTTCCCTGATATACTTTATTACTATGCTGTATTCCCCTGATATATTTTATTACTATTTATAGTTTTGTAATTCAAATTAGAAAAACATTTTAATAAAATTAAATTTCTGTAATTCATTAAAATATTTAACACTAAATCAAAGATGTGTTTGTTTTATTATCTAAGCAGTAGTTAGCAATTGATTGATTCTCCTGCGACTATCCACAAATACTATGTTTGTGGATGGGTATGGTTATATGCGGTTGTGGTTGCTACCATTTTATTACAATCATGAAAACGCTATATATCACTTCGAGCCTCTAAAAGGTCATTCGAGTCAGTATTTGCGACTACATATGTTTTTAGGATCAAATAGTCATTTCTTTATTTTAAAAATTTAATAGAGTTTGAAAGATTTTATTTCTATGTAAAAATAAAAAATGTAGATATTTTAAATGAAAGAGATTTTTTTTCTGTTAAAATAAGATATTTACAATTATTGTATAAGACATATTTGATCTTTAATGAAACGTTTGATTTTGTTCTTCGTTCCAATGACATTTAATGTAATATTTGACATTTAAAAGGTTATTTCTATAAATGTATTTCCATAATATTAGTATAGAGATATATAAATATAGACATATATATACACATTAAGATATGTATATATATATATATAAATACACTATAAAAAAATCAGATTTTTATTTTGTGCTTAATTACATACATATTTTTTAATTGGACTTATGAAAATAGAAATGTTTAGAATTTAGGTAAATAATATAGCCATGCTTATTACTTTTAAAATGTTAAAGATGTGGAAATTTCGTGTAGTACATATTTTGACACATGTAGCAGTCTACGTTTTAATAAAACTTATATAACGAATGTGTGAATCAAAAGGTTGTAAACTCTAGCAAAACAGACAAAAAAAAAAAGAGGATGTCTAGTTTGATTAAGATAACAATGCTGATGGCTTTGGTTATAATGAGTGTCAAGAAACAGACTTTAAGTCTCACTGTCCAAACCTGAACGATGTGGCTTGGACTGGTCGTGTCTTCGGATGTACTTCTCCTCCATCTTTTCAGTATTCCGACTAGGCATGGGCAAAAGTAACCAGATCCAAATACTCGACCTGAACCGAACCAGATCCAAAGTTTAAAAATACCCGAAAGATTCCAAAATTTCTATATCCGAAAAACCGAATCGAGAACCGAATGGTACCTAAAATATTCAAATATAATTATATATATACAAATATTAATTATATTTAGATTTAATATAGCCCAATTATCTAAAATTACAATTTTAAAACTAGATAAATCAATTATTTTAAAACCAAAATATCAAAAATAACTAAATTATAAGAATTTTTTTAATTATATTTGTAAAAATTTTATTCAAATTTAACCAAAATCTATTTAAATTTAATTATTTTGGGTATCCGAACCCGAATCAAAACGCATAGATCTGACCTGAACCCAATCCGAAAAATAATAACATCCAAAAAATACCTCAAGTCCTAAATCCGAAAACCCGAAAGACCCAACCCGAACCCAAACGCCCAGGCCTATTCCGACACAAGTAACCAAAACTCTCACTCCTTATTATCAGATCTCATGTTTTGAAAATGTTTTAGGTGGTGTTATTGAATATTGTATTTCAAAGGTGTTGATTGTATTTTAAATTTAGAGATAAATTCAGTGTTATTCAATTCTGTCTTTGAAACAATACAATCAAATCCTCTGTTATTGAATATAACATTCGTTTAATGTATTTTAAAATATATTAAAACACATGTTCACTACAAGAAAGCTAACCGCAATCAGACGGATTTGTATTCGTCAGAAATTTCTGACAGCTAACCAACGGATACCCGACAATTTTTTGAAAACATATATCCATTGGAAATCCGTCGGAAATTTCGAATGTTATTGTAGCCGTTGTCGGAGCCATTATTTTTCGACGAATTTCCGACGGGTCTCTCAGTATCCATCGGAAATTCTTCAGAAATTTTGAACGTTATCGTAGCCATAATCAGAGCCGTTACTTTCTTATAGAATTCCGACACCTTGCGAGTCTAAAAATGTTTTCCCATCATTCTCCATTCATTCACAATTACAAACTTTTTCTATAATACCCTTTTTCAAATTATCTTCTTCAAAATATTTTTCTTCAAATGTCTTCTTTAAATAATTTTTGATCATGAATGGATGGAGAAATGAGGAATCCGGAGTCAGACTTATTGAATGACGAGTATGCCCGAGGCATATGAGAATTCATGGAAGTGGTGAAAAATCAACCACAAACCAAAAGAAGTGGTAAGTTGAAATGTCCATGTTCACTTTGCCAGAATTCTCGTAATATTAAGATAGAGTTAGTTTGGCATCACTTGTAGGGCAATGGGTTATGCCGGAGTACAAGATTTGGTATTTACACGGGGAAAAACATTGTGAGTATGGTAGTACTAGCGAACCATATATTGCTGATAGTGTAGGATACCGAACGGAAGTAAATGTCGGTGTAGGAATAATTGAGACGGTGAATGATGCATTTAGGGAGAATATGCAGTCAGCTGGTGATGATAGAGATAGGATTGAAGAACCTAATTTAGAAGCTCACAGATTTTTTGATATGTTAGATGCAGCGAAGCAGCCATTATATTGCGGCTATAGAGAAGGTCATTCACCATTATCATCTGCTAGTAGAATGATGACTATCAAGACAGACTTCAATTTGGCGGAGGAATGTGTTGATGCGATAGCGGATTTTGTGAAAGATATTTTGCCTGAAGATAATCTTTCACCAGCATCATACTATGAGGTACAAAAACTTGTAGCTGGTCTTGGTTTGCCATATCAGATGATAGATGTGTGCATCGACAACTGTATGATATATTAGAGAGAAAATGAGAACCGCAACAGTGTCACTTTTGTCGTAAACCACGAGATAAGGAAACTAGCAGCAGAGTTCTGATTCTATTTAAACGGATGTGGTATTTACCGTTAACGGAAATGTTGAAAAGGTTATATCAATCTCAGCGCACGGTAGAGCCAATGAGATGGCATGCGGAGCATTGTCAAGATGGAGAGATTACATATCCTTCAGACGCAGAAGTCTGGAAGCATTTTCAATCATTGTATCCAGATTTTGCGTTAGAGCGGAGAAATGTGGACCTTGGGCTATGTACAAATGGATTCAAACCATTTGGAAAGCATGGAAAACAGTACTCGTTGTGGCCCATTATTGTTACACCGTATAATTTTCCTCCATCTTTGTCCATGCGTAGAGAGTTTTTGTTCCTCTCCATTCTTATTCCCGGCCCCGAGCATCCGAAGAAATCTCTTGATATATTCTTCTAGCCATTGATACATGAGTTACAAATGCTTTGGGATCATGGCGTTGAAGCGTACGATGTTTCTTGTCAAGAGAATTTTAAGATGCGTGTAGTTCTAATGTGGACGATTAGCGATTTCCTAGCATATGATATGTTTTCTGGATAGACAACCCATGGAAGATTATCGTGCCCGTATTGCCAAGACAACACCGATACATTCCAATTACAGTACGAAAGAAAAATGTGTTGGTTTGATTGTCATAGAAAGTTTCTATCGAGTGATCATCCGTATCGTCGGTCTAGAATATTGTTTACGAAGAATAAGAAAGTGTTTGATAGTCCCCCTCTTGAGATAGACGGGATTAGTTTATTGGAACAGTTAAGAGATTTTGGTGCGGAGCAGACTCCTTACTGTGGGGGTAATGGACATGATCCTGTTGACGGTGTCAGTGTATTTCATAATTGGCACAAAAAGAGTATTTTTTGCGACTTGCCTTATTGGAAAAACCTAATATTGAGACATAATTTAGATGTTATGCATGTTGAGAAAAACTTCTTTGACAACATCATGAACATGGTTTTAAATGTCCAAGGGAAAACGAAAGACAACATAAAATCTAGATTAGACTTGTCATTATATTGTGCTCGAGATTTTCTTGAAGTTCTTCCTAATGGTAAATATCCTTTTCCTGCATATCGGTTGGGAGCTGATAAGAAGCAAGCATTTTTTGATTGGATTCAGAATGATGTCAAATTTATGGATGGTTATCCATCTAATCGACAGAACTGCATCGAACATGATGAAGGAAAGTTTACTGGGATTAAGAGTCATGATTGTCAGATTGTGATGCAGCGGCTCCTTCCATTTTCCTTTGCGCATCTTCTTCATAAAGATGTCCACTAAGTAATTGCAGGTATATATATATATATATTTATAATTCATTTAAGTTTTAACATATATTATATATATCTTAATTTTTTTAATGTTTTATATGCAGTTGTTGGTATTTTTTTCAGGATTTATGTACCAGAACACTTACAATGGAAGGTATTAAAAATTTAGAAGCTAATATACCAGTGATTATTTGCAATCTTGAGAAGATTTTTCCACCATCTTTCTTTGATGTTAGGGAACATCTTCCAATCCATCTTCCACGAGAAGCAACACTAGGAGGGTGTGTTCAATACCGTTGGATGTATCTCTTTGAGCGGTACATGTTACATCTGAAAAAGAAGTTAAAAATTTAAGCAAAGTTGAGGAATATATTTTCGCACAGAACCTTAATGAAGAAGCCTCACACTTTGCTGAATATTATTTTCGTTCGGAACTTCGTACAAAGAGTAGACGTCCAAGTCGTCATGATGATCGAGGTGAGCGAGCGATTTACCCCATGTATGCCCCTGAGTTATTTTTCCAAGTTGGTCGAGCGAGTAGAAAAAAAAATAAGCACAAACTTTCACATCAGGAGTTTACACAATTCCATCCGTATTTTCTAACAAACTGTGAGGATATTGCAGAATATGAAAGGTAAAACTTGTTTAATAATTTAAATTGTAAAATAATCCTAAATTTTTTGGTAACATTAAATATTTGGTGTTTTTGCAAGATCTACATGGAATTAATACGTGACTACTATCTGGAAAAATCAGAAGAAGAACTTCAAGTCCATAAGGAGACGGATTTTATGCTTTGGCTACAATTCTACGTAAGTAATTAATTAAATACGGATATTCATTTTATTTTTGAATAATTAATTAAAGAATATAATAATTTATAATTTGTTTCTAAATTTTATAGATTTCTGAAGGATTTAAAAGTGGTCGGTCGTTTTCGGCATGGTTAGTAGAAATCGTGAACGATCCTAAATACCTTACAACTTCATACCCAAGGTATGCGTTTCGGGTATATGATGAAGAAAGATCGAGGCCAACTTCAGATTATGGTATTTCGACTCAATCTGGTGTTTTAGTCTACTATAGCATTCTGAGAGAAATATTAAAAGTGCACTACCCAGGAATGATGGACTTGAGATGCATTTTTTATTCTCTGTGATTGGTATAATCCACGTCTTGGGAGTGGTGCTCGAGTGGACCAATTTGGTGTGAAGTCTGTTTATTCAACACGGAGACTAGACAAATATGATCCATTCATTCTAGCGTCGCAAGCAGACCAGGTTTTTTCACTTAACTTATATTATATATTATTTATATCAATAATTTTATGTACGATAATTAATTATAATTTTGTTTTAGGTTTGCTACATCCGTTATCCTCGAGTTACACGTCTGGCCAACCCGTGGATCACAGTTACTGCAGTTAACCCAAGAGAAAGAATTTATGGAGTACCCAAACACGATGTTTTGCAACCAATGAGCAGTGTTTCAATGGATCCGGTGGAGCATTCTTTTGATGTTGATCTCTGGTTGATTTCACACAAATCGGGGATGATATAGTGCACTCAGACTCAGAGGAAGAACATTGTGAATTTTATGACGATTCAGACTCAATTCCGTCAGAAGGATCATCGTCTGATTTAGACTAGTTCATTACAATAATTTGAGTTGTATGTATTTGATGATATTTTTTATATGTATATTCGAACATATTAGTATTTTTCAATAATTCAAAAACAATTAAAAAAAAACCAAAAAAAAAAACATTGTAGAAACATTGTAAAACATTGTAAAAAACCAAAAATAGAGTATGCCAAGCATATTGATGGAAATTTCCGACAGATTCCGACGGTTTTTGTCTCCCGCGTGCCAAAATTTTTGCTATTCCGTCGAAAATCCATCGGAACGGATTTCTGACTGAATAGCAAAAATTTAGGCGCAAATATTCCTGAGACCCCGCATGTATTTAATTCTTTTTGAAACAAGGGATATGCTTCCTGCAATAATTAAGCCTTTTCCTCAAAATCCTGAGATCATTGTAGTGTAGGTTACAACATCAGGCTTCACTTTTTTGAGGTTGAGGCTACAAAATAACTCCCAACCATCTTCCACTTTCCCAGCTTTGCACATCCCTTCAATCATAATACTACATGGGAATATATCAAGTTTAATTTCACTCTTTTGCATATACTCGAATACCACCAAAGCTTTTTCTAACTTCGCGTTATTACAAAGTCAATCTAACAAAATGCTGTAGGTCATGATATCGGCAGGCACATGACTAGAAACCATCTGTTTGAAAACTTCTTGGGCATTCTCATAATCTCCTACTTGAAAAAGCCCTTGGATTAGAGTGGTGTAAGTGACCATGTTGCCAACCAATCCTCTTTGAGACATCTCACGAAAGAGTTTTATACCTTCTTCTACTCTCTTAGACTTACAAAATCCACTAATGAGAGTGCTATATGTCATTACATTTGGGAGACTGTCTTTGCTAGCCATGAATTCAAAATATATGCTTAGCCTCCTCTACGCGATCATGCATACATAACCCACAGTTCAATGAATTGTATGTGAAAATATCAGGATCTATAGACCTTTTGACCATCTCCTCGTACAATTTTTCAGCCTCTAAAAGCTTCCTTTCTTTCACAAATGCATCAATCAATGCACTGAAAGTAATTACATTGGGGTTGATTTCCTTCTCAATCATATCACTTAGTAGTCGAGAGGCATCACTCCATCTTCCGTAATTACAAAGGCAACTTATGAGGGCGGTGTAGGTCACAACATCCAGTCTAATTCCTTTGTTCTCCATTTTGTTGAACAAGTCGAGTGCATCATTCAGGTGTTTGTGCTTGCAAAGAGAATCAATGATTTTGTTGTAAATGACAACACCAGCCTCTATTTTTCCTGCTTCCATCTTCTTGAGCAGATTCAAAGCCAAATCAGTATCACCTCTCTTACATATTCCATTTACCACAACACCATAAGTAAACAAATCTGGTTGACAGCCTTTTGTTATCATGCGGTCAACTAAGGCCACAGCTTCGGAAACTTTGTTGTGGAGAAAAAGTCCATGGATTAGAGTGTTGAATGTAACTGTATTAGGTTGATATCCCATTTCCACCATTTGATCAACCAAAGCTACTGCCTCGGAAATCCTATTACCATGACAGTATCCATTGAGAAGTGAGGTAAGTGTGACTATATCAGGCTCATAGCCAAGTTTGATCATCTTGCCAAGAATAGCTAGAGCAAAAGAGAGTTGAGAGCCGCGGCAAAAACAGTTAATCAAAATATTGTATGAATAGAGATCATGTGAAATTCCCAACTTTTGCATCTTCTCACCAGAGAGATGACAATATCATACTTCTTCATCTTAGCAATGGCACTCAATAGTTTATTGAACTCAATAATGGAAGGAAATGGTCGAGAGTGAACCATTTCACTGAACAGGTCAACAGCTTCATCTAACTTCATAGCCTGTAGCTTACCTTTTCTACTCAATTTCTCTCTATAATCACTAGACAAAGCTCGTCCCAAGCTACCAAAGAAACTTCAAAGACTAAACAATGAAGGGGCAGTTCCAAGATTACCTTTCTCCAGAAAACGCCAATAAGTAAATCTCATCATCTTCTCAATCTTTGCTTCCAATGAATCTCAGTACACGCCAACAAATTTGGCTTCAGAATCACTTCATTCAATGTTGACTTTGGCAGTAAAAGATTAATCTTCACTAATTGAATCGAACCTAAAAATAACAGTTTGACTTTGGAGAACTCAGATCAAATTCCAGTCATCGGGAAAATGCAAATCTTATACACACAAAAAGGGGGGAAATGTCAAAAAAAGCATGAACTTTAAAAAAGTGGACGATTAAAGCATGAACTTTCAAAATGCTATTTAAATCATAAACATGTTGTTGACTTTTAAATTAAATACCAAAATTTTGTTAACTCGGTTTTCTGAGGCATAATGTTAAGTCACCTGACGGAAAAATTAACAGAGTTAAATCAACGGTTAGAATTTCTGTTAACCAATAAAATGACATCGTTTTGTAAATTAATAAAAACGTAACCTGTAGAACTTGACCCTTGACCTCTTCAATAAATCATAGATACACTACCAAGAGCTAATATAGGTTATCAATAAATCCCCAAATTAAAAAAAAAAATCATATGAGGTGAGATTTACTGTTCTTCATTGTTCTAACCTAAATCCCAATTGATAATTCAATCTTGGCTATATATATATATATAATAAAATCGCCACCAAAATAAAAAAATCTTCACTAGTTTTAATTAATTACATATATATATATATATATATATAAAAGTTCTGGTGGTTATAATTTCAAAATTAATAGTGGTTCAATGGTTGTCTATTTGTCATTTGTCCCTCAGGTCAGCAGTTTTATTCCTCATGAACTCAGTTTTTTTTTCTTTATGAAACATCGTCGTTTTTGGTTTAATGGAGATTGCTAACGGACGGTTAAGAGGGTTAGCGGAAACTTAACGACATGCCCAAAATGACCCATTCAACGAACTTCATCATTTTATCAAGAAGTCAAACCAAACTTTAGGATTTAAATGGCATTTTGGAAATTCATGCTTTTTTGTCCACTTTTTGAAAGTTCATGAATTTTTTTGACATTTTTCCCTAATTTAAACCGGGTTGGGTGAAGATATGGTGATGTGGCAAAGCAAGCTTGATAAAATTACTTCAAAGTGTATGTATATCCAAAAATACATGGCAGTGCAACAGGTTACTCCAATCAAAGAATGGTGGAAGGATATATGATTCTCATTTGCAACATCCAAGTATGCTTTCCATTCTTAACGGGCTTTCGACAGAGGATCGGATGAAGCAGTGAAATACATGGGCTAATGATTCTTGCATTTTATGTCAACACAATCTTGAAACTCGAATTACATATTTTTCTCTTGCAGTTTTTCAGAGGAGATATGGGACAAACTGATCAAGAATTTGCAACAACTGAAGCACACTAGAGTTTGGGATCAGCTCATGAGGTTATTGATGGACACATCACTAGATAAGGTTCATCTCTTCTTCTTACATTATACTTTCAAGGCTGCGCTACACATCATTTGGCAAAAACGATAAAAAATTATTCTTCACAATTTCTTGTAGAAAAAAAAATCATAACATAAGGCATGGTTAAATCCCAAAGATGGGATCGAATCTTAAACTCATTGACAAGAAAATGCGAAATTTGAAAAAAGAATGGAGACATGGTTTGCAACAATATAAGAGGAATCCAAACAGTGCTTCAAACTTTATTTTTCTAATGTATTTTCAAAACTCAAAAAAATGAAACACACCCAGTTGTAAAAATGAAATCTCGAGTTGAATAAATTTAACAATCAATTAAAAAAATAAAATTGGTATTGGTTGAGTTGACGATGATCCAGAGACTACTTATGATTAATAATTGAGTTTTTTCTTTTCGATAAAATATAATAGTTGGTTGGTACATTTCGCCATCTAGATTTCTGGATTGTGAGAATATCTTATTTTGGATTAATTATTGGTCCCATACTTTGTCCTCAGTAGCTATCAATCTTTTCCAAAGTGGAAATTTCCACAATTTTAGAGTCAAACAATGTGACTTTGACTCTTATCATTATTATAGATTGTCAAAATTGATTTTACAATATGATCGACTCTTGTCACAACTCGGCTGCAAAACCAAGTTCTTCTTCTATCTCTTCTTTTCTTTCAAGACTTTTTTTCCTCCGATGGTGAAACCGTTTTTGCATGTTTTCTCCATCTCCTGTTTCTTGTGTTGTATATTTCTCTCCAGCTTCTTTGTTAACACTCTTGTTTCTCACTCTCTTCCACGTCCCGAACAAATTGAGATCCTCCTGGCTTTTAAAAATGAGTTTCCATTCCCCAATTGCAAATTCAGTAGGCGAGCTAACCATGAAGCTGTTGTTGTTGGTCCAAGGACAAACTCTTGGACTAACAAAGACGTTAACTCCTTTCATGGGGTTGTATTTGATAACGAGACTGGTGTAGTAACGAAACTAGACCTAGGAGGTTCATGTCTCAGTGGCACCCTCAATGCTAATAGTAATCTATTCAGACTTCACCACCTCAGGTACCTCGATATCTCTTACAACAACTTTGATTCGTCCTCATTCCTGGCTCAACTTGGCAGACTCACCAACTTAGAGGTCTTGGATCTAACTTATATGGGCTTAGTTGGTCAAATTCCATCCTCAATCAGTAATCTCAGCCGCTTAACCTATTTGAGCCTTTCACAGAACGAGCTCACTGGTAGTTTTTCCCCTGTATACAATCTAACCATGCTTTCTTTTTTAATTCTTTCCAATAATCACTTTTATGGGGACATTCCTTGTTCTCTACTCACCATGCCTAACCTGTCAAGTATTTATTTGAGCCAAAACTATCTCACCGACTCTCTTGAAACTATGAATTGCTCTTTATCATCTAAGCTTGAATCCTTAGACCTTGGGTATAACCTTTTCAGTGGTAGAATCCTAAAGCCTATCTCAAAATTATCCAACCTCAAGTCTCTCGACCTATCTTTTCAGAACACAACATACCCAATCAACTTCGTTTCCCTGGCCTTTAAGTCTCTAGAGACGTTGTACCTTTCCGGGAATCATATATCAAGGCTTAATACCAGATGGTACGGAGCACCAAATCTGAGGGAAGTATATATGTATAACTGCAACATTAACGAGTTCCCCACATTTATCAAACATCTACAGAAGTTGGAGCTTTTGCAAATCTCATATAATAGACTCAAAGGAGAGGTGCCTGGGTGGTTATGGAATCTGCCTTCTTTGTTCTATTTGTTTCTCTCTCACAACTACTTGGATAGTTTTGAAGGTTCACCAAAAGTTCTCCTCAATTCTTCGCTTTTAACAATAGATTTGAGGTCGAACGCTTTTCGAGGATCTCTTCCTATCATTTCACCAAGATTGAGGTTCATGCTTGCATCAAATAATAGTTTCTCAGGAGACATACCTCTTGCATTGTGCAATCAAAGCTATCTAGGTGTCCTTGATCTATCGCACAACAATTTCAGTGGTTCAGTTCCACCATGCTTGGGTAAATCAGTAGAAGATTTGAATCTCCGTAATAACAATCTCATTGGGAGGCTACCCGACATATTTAACAAAGATAGCTCACTAACAACACTTGACGTTGGCCACAATCAAATAACTGGGAAGCTTCCAAGGTCTCTTGCAAATTGCACAAGCCTAGAGATTCTAAACATGGAGAGCAATGGAATTACTGACACCTTTCCATTTTGGCTCAAGGACCTACCGAATCTACAAGTCATTGTCCTAAGATCGAACAGATTCCATGGTCCAATCTCTTCTCCTCAACATCCTCTATCATTTCCACAAATACGGATAATCGACATATCGCATAACAAATTCAGCGGAGGTCTACCACCAAATTACTTTGTCAATTGGAGTACACCTTTGATCAATATGCCCAAAGTTGATGAATGGCATATGTACATGGGAGATAATTACTTTTATGAGTATCAACCTTCCATGTTTCTGAGAAACAAAGGGCTCAATATGGAGCTGGAGAAAATTTTAAGCACTTATGCAGTTGTTGATTTCTCTAGAAATAGACTTCAAGGAGAGATTCCAGAATCCATAGGTCTCTTGAAGTCGCTGATTGTGTTCAACTTATCCAACAATGATTTCACAGGTCATATTCCATCCTCTTTGGCGAAACTCACAAGGCTTGAGTCATTAGACCTATCTCAAAACAAACTTTCTGGAAATATTCCACAAGAGCTAGCAACTCTCTCGTTCTTGGGGTACATTGACATGTCACATAACAAACTCACGGGCCACATACCACAGTCTACACAGTTTGAGGGACAACCTAAATCATTTTTTGAAGGGAATATCAAGCTTTGTGGTCTTCCTCTTCAAGAGACTTGCTTCAAGGAAAATGTACATTCAACACCACAGACACAACAACTGCCAAAACAAGAACAAACGTTGAATTGGAGAGCAGCAGCAATAGGCTATGGACCCGGAGTGTTATTTGGACTGGTGATTGGACAAGTCATTGCTTCATACAAACCGGTTTTGTTCTTTTAAGTTGTTTTGCCTTTGAGATGAAGCTTTTATATTTGGTTTGTGGAAATATGTATTAAGGATTTTCTTTTATAAAAAAAAAAGGATTATTGTCCTCTCGTAGGATAAAACAATGACACACTTACACAGGCACCTGAGAAGCCAATAACAGCTTGGTGTCGATGATACCTGCAGTTTCAGTTGCAGAGGGATTAAATAAGTCTGTTGTCACTAATGAACCAATTGAATATGATTCAGATTCTTCTATCAGCTCTGCAGATAAATCTAGATATGAATCTGAGCCTTCTCTAAAAGACACAGAGGTCAGGAGTAATAATAACAACGCTGAGTGGAAATTGTTAAATAGAAACTAAAAAGAAGTTGTTCTTTGTGAACTCTGTTTGGAAGACAGTGGACAATAAGAGCTTTGTGCACTCTGTTTGGAAGACAGTGGAGAGATTATGTTTGTTTCTTAAACCTTAATATAAATTGAAAGCTAATTATCTCCTAGAAATGTTAATTAGGCTAAAACAAGAGACAGTTGATAGCGGGCAGACACTGGAAATAGAAAACGAAAGAGAGGAAATTGCAGGATTAATTACCTTTATCCAGAAGAATCCGATGAGCAAATTATTTGACTTGAGTAGAAGAGATGAGGTATGGAGATTTCTGTTAATTGAAGAAACGACATATCTTAATTAGATGTTATAGATGCTATGAATAAAGCAAACTCCTTTTTTATATAATGAAAAAAAACAAATTCAGACACTTTTGTGTACAAACACAGAACAGATAATAAAAAACCAAACCAAATTCTTTATTTGAACCCAATGGAACTAGAAATTTGTCAAACAAAGTAAACACCGGAAACGATAATAATGCCAAACCAAGTCTGAGATCTCTTCTTGAAGGGAAGAGTGTGCGTCTTCTGATGCTCACGGCTGATCTTGTATTAAGCTAACAATGAAATACACATTAGAATATGAAGACTGTGTTCACCTCACAGTTGTTTTGAAGGGAAGAGTGTCGCTCTACCACTCCTCTCCTCTAGAAGATGATGAAACTGTTTAAGAAAACATATGGAGAAAGCTTTTGTCCAATCTCCCATCATGTAACATATTAGTCACCAAACCAAAAGTTGAAGCATCTCCTTCAAATCCGTAACTCCTCATTTCTTTGATGAATTCAGCTGATCCTGCTTTGTCACCATCTCTAAGGCGTGCTCTGATCAGTGTATTATATGTACTGCTCTCTGGAAGAGGCCCGTCTTTTTTCATTTTTCTGAACAAGGCATCTGCTTCCTGCTTTAAACCTTTCCTACAGAATCCTGAGATCATTGTATTGTAGGTTACAACATTAGGCTTCGCTCCTTCAAGGCTGAGACTACAAAATAGATCCCAACCATCTTTCACCTTCCCAGCTAATATGTTACATGATAGGATATTATAATACTATCCCTTCAATCATAATACTATATGTAATAATGCTAAGTTCTATTCCACTCTTTTGCATATACTCAAATACCACCAATGCTTTCTTTAGCTTCCCATTATCACAAAGTCCATCTAACAAAATGTTGTATGTCATGATACTGGGGGGCACACCAGCAGAAACCATTTTTTGAAATACTTGTTGGGCCATATCAACATCTCCTGCTTGGATAAGAGTGTTGTAAGTGATTGTGTTGCCAGCCAATCCTCTTTCAGACATTTCGTGAAAGAGTTCCATACCAGCAACCACTCTCTTAGCCTTACAAAATCCATTGATAAGAGTATTATATGTCACTACGTTTGGGAGACAATCCTTGCTAACCATGAGCTCAAACATATGTTTTGCCTCTTCTAGACGTTTTGCATGCAAAGTCCGTTGATCGATGAACTGTAAGTGACAATACTAGGATCTATAGACCTTCTAATCATCTCCCCATACAATTTTTCAGCCTCTAAAAGCTTCCCTTCTTTCACAAACCCATCGATCAATGCACTAAAAGTTACCACATTAGGGTTGATTTCCCTCTCAATCATATCACTAAGTAATCGACAAACATCACTCTATCTACCATAATTACAGAGACAACTTATGAGGAAGTTGTATGTAACAACATCCGGGATAACTCCTGTGTTCCCCATTTCGTTGAACAGGTCGAGTGCATCATTCACATGTTTGTATTTGCAAAGTGCATCCATGATGGTACTGTAGATGACAACATCAGCCTCTATTTGCCTTTCCTGCATCTTCCTAAGCAGAGTCAAAGCCGAATCAGTGTCACCGCTCTTACAAACTCCATTAATCACCGCACCATAAGTGATCAGATCTGGTTGAAAACCATTCACAACCATTCGATCAACTAAAGCCACAGCTTCAGAAGCTCTATTGTTGAGAAAAATTTCATGGATTAGAGTGTTGAATGTGACGGCATTAGGTTGATATCCGAATTCCACCATTTGATCAACCAGAGATACTGCATCCGAAATCGTATTCCCGCGACAGAAACCATTGACTAACGAGTTAAGCGTGACTATTTCAGGTTCATAACCAAGTTTCATCATCTTCCCAAGAATTCCTAAAGCAAGAGAGAGTTGAAAGCGGCGGCAAAAACAGTTAATCAAAATATTGTATGTATAGAGATTATGCCCAATTCCTAATTTCTGCATCTGCTCGCCCAGAGAGATGACTACATCAAACTTCTTCATCTTCGCAATACCACTCAACAACTTACTGAAATCAACAATTGAAGGTAAAGGACGACACTGTACCATTTCACTGAACATATCAACAGCTTCATCTAACTTCATATCCTGTAACTTCCCTTTTCTACTCAATTTCTCTCTGTAATCATAACTTCCAACAGAGAAAGCTCGTCTCTTCGTTTTATATGCAATTGTAAAAGCTCTCATCATCTTCATCTTCTCGATTCGATTTCAAATTATTAAGCTTCTTCTCTATTCTCTCACTCTGAAGCCATCACTCTATGCGAAGTTCAATTAACTTCCGAGAGAGATAAAAATTTGGAAATTCGTACCGGATTATAATTTTGGTTCTACCCGGTTAACCCTGGTTTTGTTTTTGAAATGTTTGAAGATTTTCACCTAATCATTTTCGGTTTCAATAACCGGGCGATTCATTCGTTATTCTCTTGTTTGCTTTTTATTCGTGCTTAGTGTCACGATACTAATCCAAACATGGAAAAAGTCTGAGGTTCCTTGGAATATAATTAATGAAACAAAACTTTACGTAAACAATTTGAATTTCATAATTAAATAACTATGGAATGCAAACCAATTCGGTTCATTAGAACAAAAAAAACATACATTTAATCTCATTTCTGCACATTAATCTTAGTCAACCATATTATAATTTGCGTGTTTTTTTAAGTAGGCTATGGACTGATAAGAACACAACTCCAGTTTCATGTATTTCTTATCAAGAATCTGTTACAATGAAGAAGATATTGAGGTTTCAGGCCCCAATTCTCACTAATTGAATAACTCTCTAAACAAGTGAGAGTCTCTTATTTATACCAAAACGTTTCTTCTTCCTCTTTAGTCTTCTGTTCCCACCTCTGCATCTCCATGCCATGTCATTTGCTCACATTATGGACCCGGAGTGCTGTTATTTGGACTGATGATCGGACAAGTTATTGCTTCATACAAACCGGTTATGTTCTTTAAGTTGTTTCGCCTTTGAGTTGAAGCTTTTGCGTTTGGTTTGTGGAAGTATGTATTAAGGAACAATGACACACTTACACAGGCTTCGTATTTCTAGCAACTCTTTCCTATTTCAAAGACTTAAAAGGTAAAGTACTCTGTTTTCAAGCACGTGATTCTTCTTTCAGCTCTGCAGATAAATGACACAGAGATCAGGACTAATAATAATAACGCGGAGTGGAGAATGTTAAATGGAAACCATAAAGAGTTGATCTTTTCAGGGTTCTTTTGAACTCTGTTTGGGAGCAATCAAATGCTCTTAGGGCGACTGTACTACGTCTGGTTATTGGTATGATTCGTGGTCTAACCTGGGACTGATTATTCATATCCTCGGGCATAGTGGACCCTGCCTCTTAATGCTAAAGCAGTTGATGGCAGCAGAGGAAATGAGTGGCACCTTCCATCAGCTCGATCTCACAATGCTCATTTCATTCATATTATATCAGCACTCATGGACACGGAAAAGACTACTTCTATTGGAAAACAGAAAACAGAGTGGGCACTATTTTCTCAACAAGGAACACTTGAGAGAAGATCAGACCACGTGGTGATAAGGTTCCTTGGGCTTCATAAGTATGGTTTAAAGGGCATGTGCCGAAGCAAGCCTTTACCTTTTGGGTCTTTTACCTTTACCGTCTTGTTGCTTGGTGGATTGTAGTACTTGTAGCTCGCTACCGGAAACAAGAGATCACATGTTTCTCCTATACCTTTAGATGGCGTTGGAGGTGATGTAGTATAAAGCCAAAATTCTCTCTCTAAACCGTTACTTAAATGTCTCTCAGTCCATTGCTCAATACCTCTCTTTAATCATCACGGTGATCAGAAAAGCTCGTCTCACCAGCAACAGACACCGGAAATGGAAAACGAAAGAGGAGCAGTTCAATGAAATAAAAAAAGGCATACCAGATTCAACCACGGCTTTGGAAGCAGTATATGATGATCTATACCACTCGCTGAGTCATTTCCACGCAGTGCTACCTTGTGATACAAGATACGGTATTACATACCAAAGAAGGAAGTCAAAGACTTAAGAACCGACTTATGTCTACTTCTCTATATTTCCCTTTTGGTTTTATTTGGTTTAATGGTTTTCCTTTTAATATTAAATTAAGGTTTTGATAATTTTCCTTTTAGTTATGGGGTTAGGTCGGTTGTAAAGAGATCTATAAAAAGAATCTCTAAACATGAATAATAATTATCTTCCAAACATTAACCTTATTCTCAATAGAGGCTAGGGTTAAGGGAAGCTTGAGCTTTAAGCTATTCAGTTTTCTTTGATCAATCACGGCACCAGTTACAAGATCTCAATCGAAAGCTTTGGCTCATAACAATTTGGTATCAGAGCCGACCGATTCGATGGGAAACTCATGAGAGATCGCGAAACATCTCCCAAAGATGATGAAAGCCATGGAGGACCAGAATGCAAACCTCATGAAAGAAATATCGGACATGAGGAAGGAGTTCAACGAGAAGTTGTCTCCGATACAAAAAAAGATCGATGAACTTCAAGAGACAACGACGGTGCATCAAACAACCTTAAACTCACGTAAAACAATTGGAGAGAATCCGGAAGAAGAATGCGACCCGACGAAGGACGTGGTGGGAGATAAAAACAAAGGGCAAGACGAGTTCCAAGAATGTTTAAGGGCAGGAAAAACAATGAAGGCGCTTAACTCGGGTGTACTATCTTCAGCGTTTCGTGGAGGTCAAGGAGTGGAAAAAGGATCTGCATCAATGACAAAAATCATTCAAGATCACGGTAAGAATCAAGAGAATATCGGATTGACAAGAGAAGATAAGAAAAAAAATTCCTCTGGTGGGCCTTGGCCCCTGCGTTCAGTAGGGATGGAAAGAGGTCACCTACGAGATGATGGAGGCGGCGATTGGCCTGTAAGGCACATTGGTGACAAAACATACTCCGACTACTACTCAGGGGAAGATTTTTGAGCGAGAGAAGAGATAGGAGGAGGCAGAAACGAAGAATGTAGAGGGGGACGTGGAGGCGGTTTTGCATTAACTCCAGCGAAGATAGAGTTCCCACCATACAATGGAACTACAAATGCGGTTGAATGGTTACAAAGGTGTGAGCATTACTTCAAAGATCAAAAGATTTATCATGATGATGCTCGAGTTCGACAAGCCACGTTTGTGTTAACAGGCCAAGCATATCATTGGAACAACAACTTACGAAGGTTGGTCACTCACAGGCTCAGCTGGATCGAATTCAAGAGAATTTGTAAGAGCAGATTCGGCAGAGCAGATGCAGTTAACCCCGTGGGAGAGTTGTGTAACTTGGACGAGTATTGTAATCAGTTTGAAGAATGCCTGGGAAGACAGACGAGATTAACAGGAGACCAACAATTATGGCTATTTTTTGCGGGACTCACAGATAATTTACGAAAGGAAGCGGAGTACTTGCAGCCTGAGACAATTTTTCGAAGCTATGGAGTACACAAGGGGCAATGAGTATAAAATTTCTGGGGATAGACGAACAAGAACGTTTGGAGGGCATACAGCTCCATCGACACAGTATTCAACTTCGTTTTCTAGGCCATGGACCATAGGAGACCAAGGGATTCTAAGTGGAAAAGAGAAAGAAAAAGACTCTCCACAAACAAGACATAAACCGCAGCCGAAGGTTTGGAAAAAATTAACGGTCTCGGAAATGGCGGAAAGGAAAGCACAAGGACTTTGTTTCAATTCTGACGAAGCCTTCTCCCCAGGACATAAGTGTCAACCAGTATTGTTCCACATCAAGGTGGTCTGGGAAGGTGAGGATCAGGAGGATGAACCTTTCGATGAAGAGGATTTAGAAATCTCTCTGAATGCAATGAAAGGGGAATAGAATGACGACACTTTTCAGGTAAAAGCAGAATTGCTAATGGGACGGGATGGATCTTGTTAGATACGGGGAGTACTCATAATTTTATCAAGAGCAGTGTGGCTGAAAAATTGGGAATTACGATGCGGAAAAGACCCAGGCGAGTAGTTTATTAGCTGATGGCGGCAAGTGTCAAGTTGATGGGTTTTGTAAGGATATCCCAATGCAGATTCAAGGGCATCGATTTGTTGCGGACTGCTTTGCAATACCGTTAGGTGGTTTTGATGTTGTATTAGGTATACGTTGGTTAAATGCTCTTGGACGGGTTATGTGGGATGGTCCGGAGCGAACCATAGAATTTTGTCATGAGGGAACAATGGTTCAGTGGCAAGGTGAGGCTGATACTCGAATAGAGCAAGGGGCGAATTTAAACAACATTGGTAGCAACAACACGCTTGAGGAGTGATTTGAAGAAGAAGAGATTTTTTTAACTTGTGGGGCAAGTAAGATCAAAACTGGAAAAAAACAAACAAAGGGTGGCGAGGATTTAAGCTCATTATTGCTACAGACAAAATCTGGAGGCTTTAGCAAATTATTAATGGAGTTTGAAGATTTATTTTCTTTACCACAGGGACTCCCACCACCAAGGGCGTGTGATCATAGAATCAGTATTTTACAAGGCACCAATCCTGTTGCAGTTCAACCCTATCATAACCCACATTTGTTAAAAGATGAAATTGAAAAAGAATGTGCGGACATGCTGAGAAGAGGAGTTATACTACCTAGTTCTTCACCATTTTCTTCACCGGTGTTGTTGGTAAAAAAATCTGATAGGTCGTGGCGATTTTGTATTGACTTCCGAGAACTGAACAAGGTGACGGTCAAAGATAAGTTTCCAATTCCAATCATAGACGAGCTCTTGGATGAGTTGCATGGGGCGCGTTTCTTTACAAAGTTAGATCTCACATCAGGATACCACCAAGTAAGAATGTCGGAAGCTGACATTGAAAAAACAGCATTCCGAACACATCAAGGGCATTATGAGTTTTTGGTTATGCCTTTTGGACTATCAAACGCACCATCGACTTTTCAAAGCTTTATGAATTCGGTGTTTCAAGGAGTACTGCAGAAATTTGTCCTTGTATTTTTTGATGATATTCTTTTCTACAGCGCGACATCGAAGGAGCACTTGCAACATGTACACGCGGTATTTGAGCTTTTATGGAGACATAATCTATTTTTGAAGCATTCAAAATGTTTATTTGAAAAAAAGGAAATGGGGTATCTGGGACATGTGATTTCTTATGGGGGAGTTAAAATCGATGGAGCCAAAGTAACGGCTGTTCGGGAATGGCCGAGACCAACGTCAACCAAGGCAGTGCGTGGATTCCTAGGCTTGTCTGGTTATTATAGGAAGTTCATACGAGACTATGGGATTGTGGCAACCCCAGTGACGAATATTCTTCAAAAAACAGGGTTCGCTTGGAACGAGGAGGCAGAACAAGCATTTACATCATTGAAGAAAGCTTTATCCGAGGCACCAGTGTTGGCATTGCCCGACTTTACCAAGACTTTTATTATTGAATGTGATGCCTCGGGAAGTGGAATTGGAGCCGTACTTCATCAACAGGAGCATCCGATTGCATTTTTTAGCCGAAAACTTGCAGAACGTCACAACAAGCTAGCTGCTTATGAAAGAGAGCTCATTGGCCTTGCCAAGGCAGTGATTCATTGGAGACCATATTTATGGGGGAGACAGTTCCTGATACGAACTGATCACTACAGTCTTAAGTTCATACTAGAACAACACCTCTCAACGACACCACAAATTCATTGGATTAGCAAGCTACTGGGGTTTGATTTCACGGTCGAGTTTCGCTCCGGTAAAACAAATAAGGTGGCGGATGCATTATCTTGACGAGATGAGAATGAATTTGAGGAAAAAGGTAGGGTTTGTACAATTTAAGGGCCCGATTTGAGTATTTTTGAGATGGCTCAGGAATGGGAAGTTCGGGACGGGTTCATTTTTTTTAAGGGGAAAGCTTATATCTCAACCGAATCAGCCTTGGTACGCGAAGTGGTGTCAGGTTTTCACAATTTCGGCCATGAGGGAGTTCAAAAGACCATGGATCGGATTCGGCGGAATTTTTATTGGAAAGGATGGAAGAAGGCAGTTCAAGAGTATGTGAGGGAATGCCAGGTTTGCCAGCGTAACAAGTGGGAAGCATTACAACCAGGGGGTTTGCTTCAGCCACTTCAGGTTCCTACTCAAATTTAGTCGGATATCTCTATGGACTTCGTGGAAGCGTTACCTAAGATTTCAGAGAAGACAGTGATCTTAGTGGTGGTTGATCGTTTTTCGTAGTACACTCACTTCATTGCCCTGAGTCACCCGTATACCACTAGTTCTGTGGCCCAAGCATTTTTCGTGAGATTGTACGCCTGCATGGCGTTCCTGAGACCATTGTGACGGATTGAGGCAAAGTGTTTCGAAGCAAATTTTCGCATGAGTTATGGAAGTTGATGGGAACAGAATTGTGTTTCACTATGGCATATCGGCCACAATCTGATGGGCAAACAGAGATTGTTAATCGGACCTTAGAAATGTATCTTCGATGTTTAACGGGAGATGCTCCGCGGAAGTGGCTTAATTGGCTTCCGTGGGTTGAGTACTGCTACAATACGTCGTTTCATATTGGGCTGAAATCAACACCATTTCGAGTAGTCTATGGAAGGGAGCCTCCTCGTCTCTTAGATTATATGGGAGGAGTTGCGAGGGTGGAAGCTATCGATGTAGCATTAGAGCAGCGCGATGAGTTTCTCGCGACAGCAAGGGACCGCCTACTGGAAGCTCAACAACGAATGAAGCTCCTGTATGATAACCATCATCGGTTTGTTGAATTCAAGGTAAGGGATTGGGTATGGCTTAAATTACAACCATATCGACAGTTGACAGTGGCAAAGAAAGCTTACACAAAACTATCACCAAAGTTTTATGGTCCATTTGAGATAACAGCTCGTGTGGGAAAGGTTTCATATCGTCTAAAACTTCCGGAGGGATCAAAAATCCATGATGTGTTTCATGTCTCACTACTTAAAGGTCATAAAGGAGAGCAGCCCAACGTTATCACTACATTACCACCAATGTTGCAGGGAAGACTAGCACCAACAAGACCATTGGCACTTGTCAAGGCCCGTTTGAGGGGAGGAATCTGACAAGTATTGGTCATATGGTCTAAAAATGAAGAAGATGAGTCAACTTGGGAAGACGCAAACAAGCTCCTGGAAGCATATCCAAAGTTGGAGCTTGAGGACAAGCTCCTACTCAAGGAGGAGAGTAATCATACGAGATACGGTATTACATACGAAAGAAGGAAGTCAAAGACTTAAGAACCGACTTATGTCTACTTCTCTATATTTCTCTTTTGGTTTTATTTGGTTTAATGGTTTTCCTTTTAATATTAGATTAAGGTTTTGATAATTTTCCTTTTAGTTATGGGGTTAGGTCGGTTGTAAAGAGATCTATAAAAAGAATCTCTAAACATGAATAATAATTATCTTCCAAACATTAACCTTATTCTCAATAGAGGCTAGGGTTAAGGGAAGCTTGAGCTTTAAGCTATTCAGTTTTCTTTGATCAATCACGGCACCAATTACAAGATCTCAATCGAAAGCTTTGGCTCATAACACCTTGGAGCTTTGACTCGCTTGTAAAAAGAGTGTCCAAAGAGTATTATAGATGTTATAGATGCTAACGAAAGAGGAAACTCCTTTTCTATATAATGAAAAAAACAAATTTAGAAACTTTGTTTACAAAAACAGAACTGCGAATGAAAAAACAAAGCAAGTTCTCACACCTGATTATGTATTAAGCTAATAATGAAATACACATTAGAACATGAAGACTGTGTTGAGAAGTAACCACTAGTACAACAACATAAATATCTCACAGTTGCTTTGAAGGGCAGATAGTAGCTCTACCACTCCTCTCCTCTAGAAGATGATGAAACTGTTTAAGAAACCATTTCCAGAAAGCTTTTGTCCAATCTCCCATCATGTAACATATTAGTCACCAAGCCAAAGGTCGAAGCATCTCCACAGAACCCGCAACTCCTCATTTCATTGATGAGTTCAGCTGATGCTGCTTTGTCACCATCTCTAAGGCGTGCCCTAATCAATATATTATATGAACCATTATTTGGGAGAGGACCGTCTTCTTTCATTTCTCTAAACAACACATCCGCTTCCTGTAGTAGGAGTTTACTACACAAGCCTGAGATCATTGTATTATAGGTTACAACACCAGGCTTCACTCCTTTATGGCTGAGGCTACAAAATAAACGCCACGCGTCTTCAACCTTGCCAGCCTTGCACATCCCTTCAATCATAATATTATATGTGTAACTATCAAGTTCCATGGTACTGTTTTGCATATACTCGAATACCACCAATGCTTTCTCTAGCTTCCCATTATTACAAAGTCCATCTAACAAAATGCTGTATGTCATAATACTGGGAGGCACACACTTAGAAACCATCTGTTTGAAAACTTCTTGGGCATTATCACAATCTCCAGCTTGGAAAAGCCCTTGGATAAGAGTGGTGTAAGTTATTGTGTCCCCAACCAATCCTCTTTGAGACATCTCGCAGAAGAGTTCCATACCTTCCTCTACTCTCTTAGCCTTACAAAATCCATTAATCAGAGTGCTATATGTCACTACATTTGGAAGACAGTCCTTGCTAACCATCAAACCAAACATCTCCTTAGCCTCCTCTATGCGATTGTGCATACAATAACCATTGATCAATGAATTGTAAGTGAAAATATTAGGATCTATGGACCTTTTAATCATCTCCTCGTACAATGTTTCAGCCTCTAAAAGCTTTCCTTCTTTTACAAACCCATCGATCAAAGCACTAAAAGTTACCACATTAGGGTTGATTTCCCTCCCAATCATATCACTAAGTAACCGAGAGGCATCACTCCATCTTCCGTAATTACAAAGGCAGCTTATGAGGGAGTTGTAGGTATAAGCATCGGGAGTAATTCCTTTGTTCTCCATTTGGTTGAACAGGCCGAGTGCATCATTCACGTGTTTGTGCTTGCAAAGACCATCAATGATTGTGTTGTAGATTACAAGATCCGCCTCTATTTTCCCTGCTTCCTCCATCGTCTTGAGCAGATTTAAAGCCAAATCAGTATCACCTCTCTTACATATTCCATTTACCACAACACCATAAGTAAACAAGTCTGGTTGGCAGCCTTTTCTTACCATTCGATCCACTAAAGCCACCGCTTCTGAAGCTTTGTTGTGTTGAAAAAGTCCATGGATAAGAGTTGTGAATGTCACTGTATTGGGTTTATACGTCATTTCCACCATTTGATCAACCAAAGCTATGGCATCAGAAATCTTATTACCATGACAGTATCCATTAAGAAGTGAACTAAGCGTCACTATATCTGGCTCATGACCGAGTTTCATCATCTTGCCAAGAATAGCTAAAGCAAGAGAGAGCTGAGAGCGACGGCAGAAACAGTTAATCAAAATACTGTAAGTATAGAGATTATGTGCAATTCCTAATTTCTGCATCTGCTCGCCCAGAGAGATGACAATATCAAACTTCTTCATCTTCGTAATAGTACTCAACAGTTTACTGAACTCAATAATGGAAGGATAAGGGCGAGACTTGACCATTTCGGTGAACAAAGCAACAGCATCATCTAACTTAATATCTTCTAGTAGACCACTTCTAAATTTATCTCTGTAATAGCTTGCACTAAACAAAGGTCGGCCCCAGGAAAGAATAAACGATGAAGGGGCAGTTCCAGGAATACCTTTCTCAAGAATAAGTTGATGAGCAAATCTCTTAGCCGTTATTGCAAACAATCTTTTCATCCTCTCAAATTTGCTTCCAATAAAACTCCAGGTAAGTGAGGACAAAGAGACACGCCTAAATCTGCAGAATCGACAAAAAGTATCTGCCACATTAAGATTTAGGATTTGTATCCGTTGTAAGCGACAAACAAAGTGCCACCAATTTTGTGAAAAGCGTTAAACTTTGGCTTTAAATTCTACAGCTTTTACTCAGTAAGATGCTTAGAAATATATAAATCTTCAGTAATTGTATTGACGAGCCTAACAAGCCAATATGGGTTTGGAGAACTCATAACAAACTCCGGTCACCGGAAACACACAAACATTGTTCAGAAACTAAAAAACTGATCTGAAACTAAAAAGAGAAAATACAGAGAGGCTGTTAAAGGACGAACCTTTGGTTCTCTCGTCTAGAGAGTAAAGAGTAGATATGGCTTTTTCGGATTTTCTCGAGAATTAGCCTGTAATCTGTAGAAATTTCGATTTCCCTAACGAGAATCTGCAGATCGCAATGGGATCTTAAGTTCTTGAGAATCAAGGTATGAACAAGCAAGAAATTGTTATCTACTTGAACCAGTTCAATACCGGTCTTCGATTTAATAATTGATGTGCTTTTTTTTTTTCTCTCAATTAAGTTTTTTAACAAAGGACACCGATAGGCCAATTTACAAAGAAATGAAATAAAGTTACACCATAAGAGAAAATAAAAACCGGCCCAGCATCCTCACGCATCAAGTGGATGTGTATTTTAATCTCCAACAGAACCAATGGTCGGAGCCAGGATGGAGCACCTCGAGCAATGTAAGATTGATTCCTATGGCTTGATTGGCTGTTGAGCCCTTAACAATGAATGACTGCCCCATGCTGATCCTATCTAACCGTGATGCAACTGTAAAACATCACCAAGAATGCATTTCGCTTAGAAAGTCCTGCATACTCTTAAAAACTAGCCTGTGGGCTTATGATCGCTGCTGGACTAGTTCCTACAAGATGGATTGTGCCTCCTGCCATAACCTTTGATCAAGCAAAGCTTGATGAATGACATTGGTGATTGCTCATCTCTTGTTCTCAAACACCAACGTATTTCTTGCTTTCCAAATACGCCATCCGATAAATGGGAATAGCCTAGCTTTGGATTATCTGTTGAAAGTAGAAATTTGTATATAGCCAGGGAGGCTTGATTCCTATGTGAATTGGAAGAACATATGGGCCGTTGTTTCCTCCAATCTCAACTGAAACTTTGAAATTCATTGAGAGTGAAGCAACAATCAAAGCTCAGTTTCAACAAAAAACAATGGTCTCCTCTTAGTTCTACCTTTTGTAAATTGTAACAAAGCCAAGGCTTTCAAACACAACGCCATACCAAACTAAGTTATTTATTTGAACCTAACGAAACCAAAATTTTGTCTAGACAATCATTCAAATTACGAATTTTCAAACAAATTAAAAACTACATCCAAACTAAAAACCAGAATCATGCCAAACCTTAGTCTGAGATCTTCTTCAAGGTAAGAGCTTCTTCTTCTGATGCTCACAACTGATCTTGTGTTAACCTAACAATGAAATACACAAAGTACAGTCTCTCAGTCATCTTCATGAAACTCAACACACAATATAAACATATCTACTCACAGATAACCATTCGAACATGAGGATTGCGTTGAAAAATAATCACTAGAAAAGCTATATAAATACTTGATTCACCTTACATATGCTTTGAAGGGAAGAGTGTTGCTCTACCAGAGGATGTTGAAACTGTTTAAGAAAGCATATGGAGAAAGCTTTTGTCCAATCTCCTACCATGTAACATATTAGCCACCAAGCCAAAGGTTGAAGCATCTCCACAGAACCCGCAAGTCCTCATTTCATTGATGAGTTCAGCTGATGCTGCTTTATCACCATCTCTAAGGCGTGCTCTGGTAAGTGTATTATATGTACGACTATCTGGGAGAGGCCCGGCTTCTTTCATTTTTCTGAACAAGGCATCTGCTTCTTGGAGTAGGCGTTTACAACACAAACCTGATATCATTATAGTGTAGGTTACAACAGCAGGCTTCACTCCTTTGAGGTTGAGGCTACAAAACAATTTCCACGCATCTTCCACCTTCCCACCATTGCACATTCCTTCAATGATAATAATATATGTGAAAATATCAAGCTCCATTTCTCTGTTTTGCATATACTCGAATACCACCAATGCTTTCTCTAGCTTCCTGTTATTACAAAGTCCATCTAACAAAATGTTGTATGTCGTACTGTTGGGAGAGACACCATCAGATTCCATCTCTTTGAATACTTCTTGGGCCATATCAACATCTCCCGCTTGAAAAAGCCCTTGGATAAGAGTTGTGTAAGTGACTGTGTTGCCAACCAATTCTCTTTCCGACATTTCACGAAAGAGTTCCATACCATGTTCTACCCTTTCACACTTTTAAAGTCCCTTTATAAGGGTATTATTAGTTACTACATCTGGGAGACAGTCCTTGCTAACCATCAAAGCAAACATCTCCTTCGCCTCCCCTATGCGATTGTGCATACAATAGCCATTGATCAATGAATTGTAAGCGAAAATATTTGGATCTATAGACCTTTTAACATCTCCTCGTACAGTTGATCAGCCTCTAAAAGCTTCCCTTCTTTCACAAACCCATCGATCAACGATCCACGCACTGAAAGTTACGACATTGGAGTTGATTTCCCTGTTGATCATATCACTTAGTAGTCAAGAGGCATCGCTCCATCATCCATAATTACAAAGGCAACTTATGAGGGAGGTGTAGGTATAAACATCGGGAGTAACTCCTTTGTTCTCCATTTTGTTGAACAGGTCGAGTGCATCATTCACGTGTTTTTGCTTGCAAAGACCATCAATGATTGTGTTGTAGATTACAACATCAACCTCTATCTTCCCTGCTTCCATCTTCTTGAGCAGATTCAAAGCCGAATCAGTATCACCTCTTTTACAAACTCCATTTACTACCGCACCGTAAGTAAACAAGTCTGGTTGATAACCTTTAACAGCCATTGATCAACTAAAGCCACAGCTTCGGAAACTTTGTTGTTGAGAAAAAGTCCATGGATTAGAGTTGTAAATGTCACTGTATCGGGTTGATATCCCATTCCCACCATTTGATCAGCCAAAGCTACCGCATCTGAAATCCTATTCCCACGACAGTATCCATTGAGCAACGAGTTAAGCATAACAATGTCAGGCTCATAGCCGAGTTTCGTCATCTTTCCAAGAATAGCTAAAGCAAGAGAGAGTTGAGAGCGGCGGCAAAAACAGATAATCAAAATATTGTATGAATAGAGGTCATGTGAAATTCCCAATTTTTGCATCTGCTCACCCAAGGAGATGACAACATCAAACTTCTTCATCTTAGCAATGGCACTCAATAGTTTATTGAACTCAAGAGTGGAAGGTAAAGGGCGAGACTTGACCATTTCACTGAACAAACTAATTGCATCATCTAAATATCACGAAGCCCATTTCTCAATATCTCTCTGTACCCATCACTGAGACCAGACAAATCACGTGTTGGAAGCCCATTTTGTTGAACAGGTCGAGTGCATCATTCACGTGTTTTTGCTTGCAAAGACCATCAATGATTGTGTTGTAGATTACAACATCAACCTCTATCTTCCCTGCTTCCATCTTCTTGAGCAGATTCAAAGCCGAATCAGTATCACCTCTTTTACAAACTCCATTTACTACCGCACCGTAAGTAAACAAGTCTGGTTGATAACCTTTAACAGCCATTGATCAACTAAAGCCACAGCTTCGGAAACTTTGTTGTTGAGAAAAAGTCCATGGATTAGAGTTGTAAATGTCACTGTATCGGGTTGATATCCCATTCCCACCATTTGATCAGCCAAAGCTACCGCATCTGAAATCCTATTCCCACGACAGTATCCATTGAGCAACGAGTTAAGCATAACAATGTCAGGCTCATAGCCGAGTTTCGTCATCTTTCCAAGAATAGCTAAAGCAAGAGAGAGTTGAGAGCGGCGGCAAAAACAGATAATCAAAATATTGTATGAATAGAGGTCATGTGAAATTCCCAATTTTTGCATCTGCTCACCCAAGGAGATGACAACATCAAACTTCTTCATCTTAGCAATGGCACTCAATAGTTTATTGAACTCAAGAGTGGAAGGTAAAGGGCGAGACTTGACCATTTCACTGAACAAACTAATTGCATCATCTAAATATCACGAAGCCCATTTCTCAATATCTCTCTGTACCCATCACTGAGACCAGACAAATCACGTCTCAGGCAAAGAGAAAACGAAGGAGATACAGTTGCACAAGTACCTCCCACCAGAAGACTCCGACGACAAATCTCGTCGCAATCGCAAACCTCATTTTGATTTTCTCTATTTAACCTGTAGCCGGTTTAGTAATCCTACAATTGGCTTATTGAGTCTTGCCGGTTTGCTTGTTTTATTTTTGTTTTTTTTGTTTATTCATCGGAATCCACTATGACAGTGTCTCTCATTTATTTACAAGATACAAATATGTGAATAATTTTGGAAAACAAATATATCAGACCAAATACGAATTCAAGTAAATTGTAAGTGGGAGATACGATACAAGAAGGTTTATTTTTATCCTTAAGGCCGTAACAGCTGAAATTTTTCTGAAAAACAAAAATAGTTTGTGGCAGCTGAAATTTTTCTGAAAAACAAAAATAGTTTGTGGAATATTCTTGGAAGAAGCTTCATTGAATTCAGTGAGTCCACATGAATTTAAATACAAGGTAAATTTAAATACGGGTGAATTGGCTAAGATAGTGTTTTTCTTTTAAAATAATGGAGAAATAAAGTCTGTTACTATTTATAATTGACAAAATAGATTTCTATCTCTTTTTTTTTTCTTTTTCTTGTCTTCGATCTCTTTCTCTTTTTTTTTTCTATCTTTCACATGATATCTCTTTTTTTTTTCTCTCTGTTATCATTTCCTTTTATCTTAATTTTCTTTCATAATTCTCTCACACATAAAACATCAAAAAAAATTTAAAACAAAATTTTATCTTTTAAAAATATTTTTATGAATCTAACAAGACCTATTTGATTTTATAAAATCTTTTTATGAATCTAACAAAAATTCTCATGTACACCATGTCTGTACACTGTTCTTAGACCAACTCCAATGTAACGGCATAAAGCTAATATAGTGTGAAAATATCTGCTTTTATCCCTCCAATCAGACGGTAAAAGTAACGCTATTATTGCGTTGTTTCATTATTTGCTACAGTGTTACACCATAGGCAGCGGCAAATACTTTTCTTTTTTTTACTTTAATACTATAAAATGAATATTAATATATAAAAGATATCAAAATTATTATTTAAACTGATTTATATCACACAATAAACTTCAATTAAAACATTACAAACATAACATTACAAAATTAAAATCAAACAAACATACAAATTAAAAAAAAACAAAATAGATTTAAAAACATAGTAAATACTTAAATAATAATCTAATTAGCGGAAAAATTAGTTCCGGTTCCGCTAATATAATCATAAAACGGAGTATAATATTCTACATCATTTGGTGCTCTTTGGTCTTGACTTTGATCTTGTTCTCCTTGAAATTGGTCTTCTTGCGATTGATCTCCTTGATATTGAAATGCTCGATATTGAGATCTATGATATTGGGATTGGGAACCTTCACTGTGTTCTTCGTATTGGTTTGTACGAGCCTTTTCTCTCAAAATTCTTTTTATTTCTATTTCAATATAAGCACGAGATGCTGGATCAGTTACGGAACTCAAATCAGCATTATTTTATGCTCTTGTTTCTTTTTTGCTACCTTAAATTAAATTTCATTTCTTTTAGAAGAGCTTTTAGTAATATATTTGATAAGTTTCTCATTTTGCTCCATCATTTATTTGAATTGTTCATATGTTTGTTGTTTTCTCTTTACTTTTTTCGAACCCATTGGTCTTGAAGATAAATTAAAAGTGGCTTCTTCAGTATTTATATTAAGATCAATTGAACTCATACCCGGATATGGCAATGAAAACGATGGAGATGACATAACATCACGCCCTTCTTCTTAGAACAAAGTGGGTATATTAGTGTTCTTGTTTGCAAATTTCTCAATACCTTTAAGGATAGGCTAGACATGATCGAATCTGAATCATCTCGAGTATTTGGGATCTTGTGCAAACAACATCTTCGCTTGGTTTAGCTGATAAATTTTTGACGAGAGAAAAAATGTAAATAATATAGTAAGTACAGTGAAATAAAATAATATAAGAACGAATAATCAAAGTGTGCATATATACTTATAATGTCTTGTTCAGAAGCATCGCTAGAATTCTTATTTTTAATCTGGTTAACGTATCCCCTCAGCTTGGAGACTGCAAAAAGAATTGTTGTCATTCGAGTTTGTAAAGATCTTCTTGGTCGTGGTTGATTAGAAAAAAATCTCAGATTTTTGATATTCAGTTTCAATTCCCGTCCAAAATTGATCTTTGGATTGGTTTATTCCTATGATTGGATTTTGAGAAACATCAAGATACACATGACATAAGAGCACATCTTCGTCAATAGAATATTACACAGATCGACTTGAAGACATTTTAGACGAAATATTTTAGAGGTAAGAAAAGGAAATGAAGATGTGTGATCATTCAAAGAGTAGTATACATTTATATAGAGATGTGAAGGTAAAATTAATGCAACGGTTAGATCTTGATAAAAAAAATAAACGGTTTAGATTGATGCAGATTTTTCTGATAAGATAATAAGGATATAAGACATGAAGTGACTAATCAATGCAACGGTTAGATCTTGATAAAAAAATAAATGGTTAGATCTTCATCAAAAAATTAAACGGCGTAGATTGATTTGCTTATACTATAAAATGGATATCATGTTTGGAAAATAAGATATATCTCACCATCATCTTCTATTTTTCTGATAATACGAATCTTAACTACGGTAGTTCATCTCATATGGATATCATGTTTTTCTTCTTCTTCTTCTTCATCTTCAGATGATGATAATTACGATGATATAGAAAAGCAAGTAGTATGTCAAATTACTGCAAACAACAACTTTCTCATCACTCAACAACTATTTAATGAAGGATCTCATGGTAGTTATATTCCTGGGCATATAGTTATCAACCGTGATCGGGAAAAAGCTTCTCACAATCTCTTCAACGATTATTTTGTAGAGAATCCTTTGTTTCTTGAGGCGATGTTCTGACAAAGATTCTGGATGAGCCGTCCTTTGTTTCTATACAAAGACATGACAATTACTTTGTCCAACAAAGAGATGGATTCGGCAAATTAGGATTGTCTGGTTTGCAAAAAATAACTGTTGTATTTCGAATGTTGGCGTATGGTTTACCGGCGGATTCCACCGATGAGTATATCCAAATAGGAGAGTCTACAGTGCTAGAAAGCTTGAAGCAATTTTGCCGTGCTATTGTCGAGGTGTTTGCAGGCCGCTATCTTCGATCACCTGACGCTAATGATATTGCATGGCTACTCCACATTGGTGAACGCCGACGATTTTCAGGTATGTTGGGTAGTCTAGATTGTATGCATTAGAAATAGAAAAACTGCCCAACAGCTTGGGGAAGACAATATGCTGGTCGTAGTGGATCTCCTACTATTATTCTTGAAGCTGTAGCCGATTATGATCTTTGGATTTGACAAGCATATTTTGGTCTACCGGGGTCTAATAATGATACAAATGTTCTAGAGGTATCTCTTCTCTTTGCTAATCTTGCTGAAGGTACCCCTTCACCCGCAAATTATGTTATTAATGGAAAAAACTATAATATTGTTATTATTTAGTTGATGGTATCTATCCAAAATGGTCCACTCTTGTTCAAACAATTCATGATCCACGTGGTCCAAAAAAAAAATTATTTGCAATGAAACAAGAAGCGTGTAGAAAAGATGTGGAACGTGCATTTGGAGTATTGCAGTCAAGATTTGCAATTGTGGCCAGACCATCACGTTTATGGAGTAAGGAAGTGTTACATGATATAATGACAACTTGTATCATAATGCATAATATGATCATAGACAATGAACGTGATCTTGATGCAACAATTGAAGAACGAGTCAAAGCCCCACGTGCAGAAGTTGAGATGACGGGTGATGATGATCCTCGATTTCAAGAATTTTTATCTCTACACAGACAAATCAAAAATCGGGATGCTCATATTGAACTTCGAAATGCATTAATTGAACACTTGTGGTCAGAATATACTAATTCTGAAAATTAGTAATATGTAATTCTGGGTTGAAAAAATGTAATATGCAATTCTGATAATTAATAATATGCAATTTTGTTTTTAATATTTTTTAATTTAATAATTTTAATATTATCTTAATTTTTGATTAATTTGAAAAATTAATTAAAACAATAGTAAATTTTATCAATTATTAAATAGTAAAAACTTTTCTTAGTTTAATAGTATAATAATAGAGAATATTTTTTTAATAATATAATAATAAAGAATATTCTTTTTAGTGTAATATTTGGTGTTATGGTTGGAGATGGAGAAATTTTTAGTGCTAAAATTACACTATTTTGTGTTATTTTGACACCATTTTAGTGTCATCCATTGGAGATGCCCTTATACACTAATATATTATATGTATCATCATATACAATTGTCATCTTCCATCATGACGTACATGTGTTACCCAAATTCTCATCTCTTAGATTTATATATAACTCGTACACTAACTCGTCTTGTACACTTATTTGTCTTGTACAGTGACTTAACTTGGACACCGATTCATCTTGTACACTGTCTAACTCTTTCAACATCTTGTTCACTATCTTTTTCTGTACACCAACTTGTTTAATATACTTATTTATTTTGTACACTGTCATATCTCCAAGGATCTTATTTAGTCTGAGAATATTTAAGATCAATGCCTTTCTGGATTCATTGAGATCTCTTTGGATCTGCCGAAAACAAGGGTTAGAGAATACTCTTCTCTAAAAAGTTAAAATCTTTTTAATTTTATTAATCAATCAATTGTCTCCAAAATGAGGTCTAAATGGCTTATTTATAATAAAGTATAAAAATCTTAAGAAAACTCTGGAATATTTTAGAAACCCTATTATAATAATAATTATTTAAATAAAAGATAATATTCAAGATATTTGGAAATTATCCAAATATCACGCTACATTCTCACTGGCCAAGAAAGATTCGTCTTCGAATCTTGCGTCTGTGCTGCATCAGCTCTTCCCGGCCTAGAAAGGTTCGACCTCGAATCTTCAATAGGGTTTTCACCATAGGAGTTATTCAAAGATCCATCTTCATATCTTGTTTCTGACCAATCCCGATTTTTGCACGAACTGTATCTAATCCGAAATTTTCACAATTATCATTTTGTACAATTTTTGCACAAACCGGATTTTGCACAGATCTGACATGAACCGGATTTTGCACGGATTTCGCTGGAATCAGATTCTCGAGAGCATCCTCTTTGAAAACAAAATCAATAATCATGACATCATCTTCATAGATGTCATAGATGGGATCACCATAGATCTCATGGTCTTCTCTCTCGACAAAAGGACTTTCGTCCTCGAAATTATAGCAACTGCTACTAATCAACATGATATCCAGAATCTGTCTTCGATTGACAAATCAAAGAGATGCGGTTCTGATACCAACTGATGTAATGGAAGCTAAGATAATACAAGGATCTTATTTAGACTGAGAATACCGAAGATCAATGCCTTTCTGAATTCGTTGAAATCTCCCTTGATCTACCGAAAATAAGGTTTAGAGAATACTCTTTTCTGAAAAGCTCAAAGCTCTTAATTTTATTAATAATCAACTGTCTCCAAAAGAAAGTCTAAATGGCTTATTTATAATAAAGTATAAAAATCCTAGGAAAACTCTAGAATTTTCTAGAAACCCTATTATAATAATAATAATTTAAATAAAAGATAATAATAAAGATATTTGGAAATTATCCAAATATCACGCTCATCAAGTCTCGCCGGCCAAGAAAGATTCGTCCTCGAATCTTGCGTCTGTGCTGCATCAGCTCTCCCCGGCCAGGAAAGATTCAACTTCGGATCTTCAATAGGGTCATTTTTCCACCAAAGTAGAATACATGGTGGAATGCAATTTTGGAATCCAAAGCCGGCAGAACAACAAGATGTCCCCGGAAACTACACGAAAAAACGCAAACTAAGCCTCAACCAGGGAAGCAATAAAGAAACGCAAATTACAAACTTAAACTAGAGGAAACTAGAACAAACCAAGATAATTCGAACAGAGACAAGAGAAAAAGCTAACTAAGCTTATAGTAACAGTCGGATGATAGTCGCCACGAAACTAGGACATAACTTCAATGGCAGAAACGTCTACCAGAAAGCTTCCTTTCACCTAAACCCAACCAAACAGAACGACGACAATCCCACAGCTGAAAACCTAGTAGGTCGCCCAAAGTCTAATATCTGAACACGGACCGCAAGCCTAAGATCACTGAAAAGGAAGCAAGCTAAAGGCAGAAAGAAGCTGGAGGAGATTTGAAATGGGTAAAACGATGCTGAAGCAACCTTACCAAAGAAACACCCGAAGCCATAACCGAACAAAGAACCCGAGCTGTAGGGAGCTCTGCGAAACCGATGGCGAAAACACACAAAACATTAAATAAATAGTGGCATCATACATTAAATTTTATAATGTCACTATTTTTTATCAGTTCAAAATAAATAAAGAACTTTTTAAATGATGATCCACAACTATTAAGAAATCAAACACAATAATCCATAATAATCAGTGTTCTAAAATAAGGGCTAGGCGGTGCCTAGACGCTAGACAGTTTCAAAAAATTTGGGCCCCTAATAGTGTCCATATAATTACATATAATTTTGTAAATTAAATTTGTTTATTTTACATTATATTTATTTTGGATTTCAACTTATTAAATTTACTTTATTGGAAAATAAATTTAGATACTATATTTATTTATCTTTATATTTTTTGTAAGATTGTGTTTATTTATCATCATCTAAATATTTTGAAACTATATTTTTATTTTCCTACATAAGAATATATTGAATTAATATTTTATAAACTATATTTTTATTCTTTTTTATAAAACTAAAATAGATATGTTTTACTAATTGTATATAAAATATATTATATATAAATTAATCTTTACTAATTAAATTAATTGTATATAAAATATATTTTATATATATATACACACAAAAAAATCTCATTCGCCTAGGCGGATCTGCCTATACGGATTGGCGCTAGGGGCTGCTCCACCGCCTAGCATATTTTAGAACACTGATAATAATATAACATAACTATAACTATAACATGAAGTCTATAAAATCTGATAACACATCATGAAAAACCAATTATCAACACAAATTTAAATCTGGCAATATTGTCGTGATATCACATTCATGCATCTTCCTTTATCATAATCACAATTCTAATATCTTCAACTTCGGAGAATGGAAAATCCAACAAAATCTGAAAAAAAACTAAACTGAATAATTAAGGTCTAGTTTAGCCAAAACTGGATATAGAATAATTGGTTTCAGAACCAAGTTTCTGGGCATGAGGATGACCCACAATATAAAACAAACCTGACGGAAGAGATCAAATTGAGACAAAATAGCCTCAGCAATCTTCAGAGTCTTATCAATATTTTTGTGAAATTTTCTTATGGCATGTTTGTGCTTATCTAAGATTCCAACAGAGTCAACATGAGCGTATATGAGATTCCAACAGAGTCAACATAGAATCCGATCTAGTCTACAAAATTTTATAGAGAAATAATCCTAGATTTTGATAGAAAACATTCCGAGAATATGAACGGAGCTCGAACATGCGGCATTAAAGATACCTAAGTAGGATGCATGACGATTTAAGAGCAGAAAGACAGCTATCGAGAGAGCCGAGTTCAAAGAGAGGTACAGCCAAATAAAAACTTTAGGATTGGTCGAAGAATATTGCTATTATAATTATAAGAAATATCTTAAAATAACACAAAATTAGCTTTTTTTTTCCAAACTTAGTATACCAAATTTTAAGTTCCAAAAATAAATGAAGAATATTGCTATTATATTTAGGTTCTCACATTTCCATTTAAGGTATAGAATTCCTTCATTAAGAAGATTTTTTAGTCATTTTTGATATGAAATTTGTGCTATTTTTGAACTTTGAAGAGCTTGTGCTAGTTTTGGAACAAAAACCTATTTTAGTGCTATTTATGAGAATTGTCCAAATTTTAAAGGACGAAGGGATTTAGGTTGTTACTTGCTGCCGTCAACTTATAAATGATGTCGATATGATTTCATTAGGGTTTTAAGGTTTTTTATTATAAGATCGATGAATTGATTTGAAGATTTTCCTTTTTAACGTCAATTTAGGCAGAGAAATAACAATAGAAGATTTCTAATTTTCTAAAAAGAAAATCAAACGACATCTTTCTAGAAGATGCTAGAAGAGATTAAAGAGAAAAGGAAATACAACAATTATCTTGATAAGTAGATTTAGAGAAGTTTAAGAAATTTACCTTTTCTATTTGAATAAGGAGCTGCTTGTTCTATTATAAATAAGAAGAGACTGTGGAGAGTGTTCCATATAACATTCTAGGTTTGTTCGATTTGAGTTCTGAGTTTTCCTCCGTTTAACCGGCGCCTAGGCGGTCTCCGCGGCCGCGTTTTCGAACAAGCTATTGTTGTTCTTCTCCAATGGCGTCCTCTTCTCTTGTCCGAATCGCTGTCGTCGGAGACATCGTAATTACTTCGTCCCTCTGTCTCTCTCTTTCACACCTTCTTTTACGTTGTTGATTTATTTTATATATTTTTCGTCTTGTGTTGAAGCATGGCTTCTGGGATCTAGATGAAGATCGAAAGGCTCTTCAGCTACTGCAGGTCCTTTGATTTCCTTCATCTTTTCTAATCCCTTTACTTTTACATTCTTCATCTCCTATCCTATTCACACGTCCCCGTGGCTTATGAGCCCTAAAATCCTCTTTTGAACCTGTTTTTTTTGCAGCCGGATTTGGTGCTCTTCACAGGCAAGCTTCTCTGTGATTTCTTTCAGAGTTACTCTACTTGTCTTCATACCATCTTTAATGATTTTGATTAAATTCAGAAATTTTTCAATCCAACTCAAATTTCTGTCAGGTGATTTTGGTGAGGAAAACGTGCCACATGTGCAAAGCGTTGCCGATCTTCCTTTCCCTAAAGCAGTTATTTTGGGCAATCATGATGCCTGGCACACCCAGAAATTTACAAGGTGTCTTTCCACTAACTAATCCCTTCTCTCTTTTCAACTTTTGGTCTTTTGCTTTGATTTCTAATCGTGGATTTCTGTTTTCTGGTTTTTTTTGTTTCTTTCAGTAAACAAAACGGTGTTCAAATGCAACTCGATATGTGAGTTGTCCATTATATGCTTGTTCTGTTGACTCTCATGCCTATGATCACTTACTGCTTTGAGACTTATGTCTTTTGAATCTCCTAGCTTGTTACCCTACCTATAGATTTTGTTTGCTCCTCCAGTTTTTATACCTGGTATTCTTGGGATGTTACACTTACATGTAATCTTGGGATGTTACACTTACATGTAACCTTAGCTCTATCACTATTCCTGTAGTCTTTGGTTTTGGCTTACTGGATACAGATTCCAAAAAAGTTTTCCGCTGCAACCATATAGCCTTGGTGACGAGCATGTATGATATCAACGCTTGGACTTCCCCTCTTTTAAGCTCAGTATTGTTGGTGGTCGGCCCTTTTCACATGGAGGGGATCAATTGTTTCGGAAAAAGTTGCTTGTCAAGAGGTTAGCATTTGATTTACATGGCAGAAATGCATCTTCATGTATGTAATTTTATTAGCGGTAGCAATTTTAAACACCCTGATTTCAAGTCAGAGAAAACTACCATTCATTGAAACTCTAATCTTTTTTCTTTCTAGGTATGGAGTTCGTGATATGGATGCCAGCGCTGGGAGTATTTGTCGAGCTGCACATGGAACACCGGAAGATCATGTGGCTATAATTCTTGCTCATAACGGGCCAACAGGTGCATCAACCTTTGAAGATTTTTTTATTGGTCTAGTCTTAGGCCAGTCAGGTTGAACTTATAAGGATTAAAGTAGTGGTTTTTCTGTCTTGTAGGTCTTAGTTCTCAAGCAGATGATATATGTGGAAGAGACTGGGCGGACGAAGGCAGTGACCATGGTGATCCAGGTGAAGTAATCTTCCATCTTTTCAATTTGGCATCAGTGGGGCATTTTCCATGCTTCAGAGTTGAGTCTCCAAAGTGCTGATTGTAGTTTGTTTGGTGACAGATCTAGAGCAGGCAATAAGGCAGTTGAAGGAAACAGCAAAGTTGTCGCTTCCTTTAGTTGTGTTTGGACACATGCATAAGGAGCTGGAATCGGGGAAAGGAAATCGGAAAATGGTTGTGCAAGGTAGTGACAACCAGACTGTTTATTTGAACGGTGCAATAGTTCCAAGGGTTAAAGGGGTCATGGAGAATAGTTTGGGAGGAGGAGCGGAGTCTGAGAGTGGTGGTGGTGGTACAACAAGAGCTTTCACATTGGTGGAGATTTTAGATGGAAAAATTAAGAAAGTAGTAGAAAGTTGGGTACAAGTTATCGCAAGTATGGCCAAGATTGTGGAGGAAACGACATTGTTCGAGGATGTTACCTGAATTCTAGTTTTCGAGTCTTCATTTTGGGTTTTAGGGTTAGCTTTTGCATTGTCTCTTAAAGTTTTAAGTCTTTTTTAAGTTTCTAATTTTCGATTCTATACTTTTCTGATTTAAGAAAGTAGCGTGGGGAAGATTCTGGCTATGTTTTGTGTTTCACTACTTTGGGAGATGCAAGACTAGAAGAAGAACAGAGGATGTGCTTCCTTTTGCCATTTCATACAAATTTCACTGTGCTTCATCCTCAACTCATTGAGTGAAACAAATTGGATAACTTGAAAAAAAAGCGACAAGAAACTAGAAACAACAACAAAACAAGCATTAAAGCAAAAAAAAAAGAAACAGCAGATTAAATGTAACTCACTCTTGTATTGATCAAGGTTGCTGCTGAGCATCCACAAGCACTTTCTCCCTCTTGGCAAGCTCAAGATCTTCATCTACCATCATCTTCACTACCTTTCTCGGCCTTTGGCTAAGATCAAGTGTAGTATCTGTTCTTATCAGTTTAATATCTGATATGTGGGCCATCGGTCCACATGATATTATCTCTATTTTTTAAGGGAGAAAGCCCATTAAGGTAGCTATCTGGGTTTTCACGAGTCGTCCATGGGTTGCACTATGCACGAGCCTGGCTCAACCTGCCAATTATTCAGTCCAATTTTATTAATAATTTTTTGTAATTTGTTTTCAATTTCTATTAATTTAAATGGAATTTGTTTTATTACATAAAACTGATGAATTATTAACTCGATAATTATCCTAAAGTCTGTTAAACTGGGCCTCAAATGGGCCTATAGAAAATGGGGTCTTTTCCTTTCTCTTTCTCGGATCTTGGCTCGAAAGAAATTGCGAAAACTAATTTACGCTCTCTTTTATTACTACAAAAATAGAAAGGCAGTTACGTTCTCATTTAGCCCTCTTGCTCAGATTCGTAGTCGCAGGTGACAAAATTCTCTCTGTAGGTTTGCGATTTTCATCTTCTTATGATTCTTGATGTCGTTTCTGTATGGTTGTTTCTGTCTCTGTTGTTAGATTCTTATCCATATTTTGAATTGTGATTATCTCTTACTTTACGCTATTATACTGTTTTGATTCTCGAGTTTACGATCCGATGAATCCTCGATCTATTTTCTTACCTTGAGAGGCTGAATCAAATAATGCCTTGAGATTCTGATGTTATGTTTTTTTTTGCTGTTAAGATTCTTTCTACCTTCTAAACCCTAGATCTCTCAAGAGGAAGAATTCAGTGGCAGTAGCAGATGAGGACTACTTTAAAAAAAAATCCAAATATATTGAGACCGAGATGGCTAAGGGGGAGAACCCTTACCCTCACAAGATTTCTGTGTTAATGTCCATTCCTGAATACATTGAGAAGTATGATTATTTAGCAATCGGGGAATGTATTGAAGATGCTGAAGTAACTCTAGCTGGTATTGTTTAAACTGTCAAATGCTGTTCTTTAATTTTTATTAGCCACTTGCTCTCACACTGAGAGGTTGTTCTTTCAATTTTTTAAACTTTGCTAGGACGGATAATGAATAAGCGATCTGCTTCTTCCAAGCTCTTCTTCTATGATGTACAAGGTGATGATTTCAAGGTCCAAGTTATGGCTAATGCAAGGTGGATGCTTTGTTTACTCTCTTGTTTAATATCTTAATGCTCTTTTAATATATTCACTTAGATATATTACATTTTTTCTTGTCTCAGCAATTCAGAATTGGATACTACTGCTTTTTCAAAGCTCCATGAGACTGCTAAGCGTGGTGATTTAGTTGGTGTCACTGGGTTTCCAGGTTTTCTCAGCCTCTATATTTGTTTCTCTTATTCATTCCTATTGCCTATCCCTGTCATCCTTTTCCACTGTTAACAATTACTCTAATTTCAGGAAAAAAAAAGAAGGGAGAGTTGACTATCTTCCCCCGATCATTCATTATTCTGTCACATTGCCACTACATGATACCGCCGGTTATTGTCAATTCAAAGGTAAAGCAGCAAACTCACCATAGCTGTGCTAATATCTTAGAGTTTCCTAATTTTACACTAACCTGTTTCACTTTTTTTCTGTAGAAACCTGAAAACTGGGTTCCAGGTGAACCGAGAAATCCTGGAACCCAGCATATTCTGAAAATTCTGGTATCATCATAGTTTAAGTGATATATAAATTGTTGTAGCCTCTTACATTGCTCCATGTCTTTATCCTGTTTCTATCTGATGTTACTTTTTTATGCTGTCAGGAAACTCGATATCGCCAGCGTCATGTTGTTCAGATGTTGAACGTGGAGGTTCGCCAGATATTCAGGACCAGAGCTAAGATCATCTCCTACATCTGCAGATTCCTCGACAATAAAAAATTCTTGGAGGTTGAGACACCAGCAATGCACAATATTGCTGGTGGAGGAGCTGGCCGACCATTTGTTCTCACGCATCCAAATGATCTGGGTATGAAGCTGTACTTGTGTATTGCACCTGAACTCTATCTTAAGCAACTTCTGGTTGGTGGATATGACCGTGTTTATGAGATAGGAAAACAATTCAGAAATGAGGGTATTGACTAGACCCACAATCCGAAGTTCACTACTTGTGAGTTCTATATGGCGTATGCAGACTACTATGATTTGATGAAACTGACTGAGGAATTTTTGACTGGTCTGGTCAAGGAATTGACAGGTGGTTACATTATCAAATACCATGCTATTGGTATGATAAGGAGGCAATCGAAATCGATTTTACTCTCCCATTCAGGTTTGAGGCAATATCTTCATTGATTAAAACCACAACCAAAAGTTTAAAGCTTTCTGTAGGAGCGAGCTTATCTTGGTAGTAAACATAATTTTTTATTTTTGTAGGAGGATTGAGATGATAAGAGAGTTAGAGAAGGCGGCTAACCTCAATATTCCAAAAGACTTTGCTAGCGAAGAAGCTAACAAGTATCTGATTGATGCATGTGCAAGGCATTATATCAAATACCTTTCTCCTCAGACAACAGCTCATATATTAGATAAAGTAGAGTCCTCTATATCCTTACACAACAAATATAGGAAATTTATATCTGAAATGTTGTCGTTTTTTGCAACTTATGGAAAGTTTCTGGAAGAGATGTGTGTGAACCCAACTTTAATCATCAACCATCCAATGATCATGATTCCCTTTGCAAAAATTCTCATCCAATGTAGTTGCTTCTTCATCTCCCAATTGTTGAGCCCTGAGTAGGTCAGCAATATGCTGACGTTAAACAAGCAGATTATTCTCTTTAGTGTACGTATTGATGGGCAGTGATCCAATCAGATCTTTGTTTGATCTGGGCCATTTTGCAAAGGTACTCATAATCACTGGATGGTTGATGGTGGCTATGACTGTGTTTATGAGATAGGAAAGCAATTCAAAAATGAGGGTATTAACCTTACCCACAATCCGGAGCTCACCAAATGCGAGTGCTATATGGCTGTCGCAGACTACGATGATTTGCTGAAATTAACTGAGGAATTTTTTACTGGTCCGGTCAAGGAATTGACAGGTGGTTAAATTATCAAGTACCATGCTAATGGGTATGATAAGGAGCCAATCGAAATCGACTTTACTCCCCCATTCAGGTTTAAGGCAATATCTTCATTGATTAAAATACAACCAAAAGTTTAAAGCTTTCTGTAGGAGCGAGCTTATATGTGGTAGTAAACATAACTTTTTGTTTTTGTAGGAGGATTGAGATGATAGGAGAGTTAGAGAAGGTGGCTAATCGTAATATTCCAAAAGACTTTGCTAGCGAAGAAACTAACAAGTATTTGATTGATGTATGTGCAAGGCATGATGTAAATTGACCTTGTCCTCGGACAACAGCTCGTCTGTTAGATAAAGTAAAATCTTAAGCGAATTGTTCTCTTCGGTGTACGCATTGATGAGCTGCGATCCAATAAGATTTTTGTTTGATCAGTGCCATTTTGCAAAGGACTCATGATCACTGGATGGTTGATGGTGGTTACGATTGTGTGTATGAGATAGGAAAGCAATTCAGAAATGAGGGTTTTGACTTTACCCACAATCCGGAGCTCACCACTTGCGAGTTCTATATGGCTGTCGCAGACTATTATGATTTGATGAAATTGACTGAGAAATTTTTTACTGGTGTGGTTATGGAATTGACAGGTGGTTACATTATCAAGTATCATGCTAATGGATATGATAAAAAACCAATCGAAATTGACTTTACTCCCCCATTTAGGTATGAGGCAATATCTTCATTGCTTAAAATCACAACCTAAAGTTTAAAGCTTTTTGTATGAGCGAGCTTATCTGTGGTAGTAAACATAATTTTTTTTTGTAGGAAGATTGAGATGATAGGAGAGTTAGAGAAGGCGGCTAACCTCAGTATGCCAAAAGACTTTGCTAGCGAAGAAGCTAACAAGTATCTGATTGATGCATGTCCAAGGCATGATGTCAAATACCCTTCTCCTTAGAGAATAGCTCGTCTGTTAGATAATGTAATGTCTTCTATATCCTTACATAACATATATAAGAAATTTATATTTGAAATGTTATCGTTTTTTTGCAGCTTGTTGGAAAGTTTCTAGAAGTGATGTGTGTGAATCCAACTTTCATCATCAACCATCTATATGGCTGTTGTAGACCACTATGATTTGATGAAATTGACTAAGCAATTTTTGACTGGTCTAGTCAAGAAATTGACAGATGGTTACATTATCAAGTACCATGCTAATGGATATGATAAGGAGCCAATCGAAATTGACTTTACTTCCCCATTCATGTTGGAGGCAATATCTTCATTGATTAAAACCACAAGCAATATTTTAAAGTTTTCCGTAGGAGCGAGCTTTTATGTGGTAGTAAACATAATTTTTTGTTTTTGAAGGAGGATTGAGATGATAGAAGAGTTAGAGAAGTCGGCTACCTTAATATTCTAAAATACTTTGCTAGCGAAGAAGCTAACAAGTATCTCAAAGATGTATGTACAAAACATGATGCCAAATGCCCTTCTCCTCAGACAACAACTCGTTTCTTAGATAAAGTAAAGTCTTCTATATCCTTACACAAAACATATAAAAAATTCATATCTGAAATATTGTTGTTTTTTTGCAGCTTATTGGAAAGTTTCTGGAAGTGATGTGTATGAACCCAACTTTCATCATCAACCATCTAGTGATCATGAGTCCCTTTGCAAAATTCTCATCCAATGTAGTTGCTTCTTCATCTCCCAATTGTCGAGCCCTGAGTAGGTCAGCAAAACATTGACGCTGAACAAGCGGATTGTTCTATTCGGTGTGCGGATTGTTCTCTTCGGTGTACGCATTGATGAGCTGCGATCCAATCAGATCTTTGTTTGATCTATGCCACTTTGCAAAAGAACTCAAGATCACTGGATGGTTGATGGTGGTTATGACTGTGTTTATGACATAGGAAAGTAATTTGGAAATGAGGGTATATACCTTACCAACAATCTGGAGCTTAGCACTTACGAGTTCTATATGACTGTCGCAGACTACTAATGATTTGATGAAATAGATTGAGGAATTTTTGACTTGTCTGGTCAACGAATTGATAGGTTGTTACATTATCAAGTACGATGCTAATGGATATGATAAGGAGCTAATCGAAATCGACTTTACACCCCCATTCAAGTTTGAGGCAATATCTTCATTGATTAAAACCACAACCAAAATTTTAAAGCTTTCTGTAGGAGCGAGCTTATCTGTGGTAGTAAACATAATTTTTTTGTTTTTTTAGGAGGATTGAGATGATAGGAAAGTTAGAGAAGGCGGCTAACCTTAATATTCCAAAAAACTTTGGTAGTGAAAAAGCTAAGAAGTATCTGATTGATGCATGTGCAAGGCATGATGACAAATATCCTTCTCCTCAGACAACAGCTCGTCTATTAGATAAAGTAGAGTCCTCTATATCTTTACACAACAGATATGGGAAATTTATATCTGAAATGTTGTCGTTTTTTTTGTAATTTATGGAAAGTTTCTGGAAGTGATGTGTGTGAACCCAACTTTCATCATCAACCATCCAGTGATCATGATTCTATTTGCAAAAATTCTCATCCAATGTAGTTGCTTCTTCATCTCCCAATTGTCGAGCCATGAGTAGGTCAGCAATATGCTGACGCTGAACAAGCGGATTGTTCTCTTTGGTGTACGTATTGATGAGCAATGATCCAATCAGATCTTTGTTTGATCTGGGCCATTTTGCAAAGGTACTCATAATCACTGGATGGTTGTTGGTGGCTATGACTGTGTTTATGAGATAGGAAAGCAATTCAGAAATGAGGGTAACCTTACCCACAGTCCAGAGCTCACTACTTGTGAGTTCTCTATGGCTCTCGCAGACTACTATGATTTGCTGAAATTAACTGAGGAATTTTATGCTGGTCTGGTCAAGAAATTGACAGGTGGTTAAATTATCAAGTACCATGCTAATAGGTATGATAAGGAGCCAATCGAAATCGACTTTAGTCCCCCATTCAGGTTTGAGGCAATATCTTCATTGATTAAAACCACAACCAAAAGTTTAAAACTTTCTGTATAAACGAGCTTATCTATGGTAGTAAACATAATTTTTTGTTTTTGTAGGAGGATTGAGATGATAGGAGAGTTAGAGAAGGCGGCTAACCTTAATATTCCAAAAGAATTTTCTAGCGAAGAAGCTAACAAGTATTTGATTGATGTATGTGCAAGGCATGATGTAAATTGACCTTATCCTCGAACAACAGCTCGTCTGTTAGTTAAAGTAAAGTCTTCTATATCCTTACACAACCAACATAGAAAATTTATATCTGAAATATTGTTGGTTTTTTACAGCTAGTTGGAAAGTTTCTGCAAGTGATGTGTGTGAACCCAACTTTCATCATCAACCATCCAGTGATCATGAGTCCCTTTGCAAAAATTCTCATCCAACGTAGTTGCTTCTCATCTCCCAATTGTCGAACTCCGAGTAGGTCAGCAAAACGCTGACGCTGAACAAGCGGATTGTTCTCTTCGGTGTACACATTGATGAGCTGCGATCCAATCAGATCTTTGTTTGATCAGTGCCATTTTGCAAAAGACTCATGATCATTGGATGGTTGATGGTGGTTATGATTGTGTTTATGAGATAGGAAAGCAATTCAGAAATGAGGGTATTGACTTTACCCACAATCCGGAGCTCACCACTTGCGAGTTCTATATGGCTGTCGCAGACTATTATGATTTGATGAAATTGACTGAGAAATTTTTTTGACTGGTCTGGTTAAGGAATTGACAGGTGGTTATATTATCAAGTATCATGCTAATTGATATGATAAAAAGCCAATCGAAATTGAGTTTACTCCCCCATTTAGGTTTGAGGCAATATCTTCATTGATTAAAATCACAACCTAAAGTTTAAAACTTTCTGTAGGAGCGAGCTTATCTGTGGTAGTAAACATAATTTTTTTTTGTAGGAGGATTGAGATGATAGGAGAATTAGAGAAGACGGCTAACCTCAGTATTCCAAAAGACTTTGCTAGCAAAGAAGGTAACAATTATCTGATTGATGCATGTCCAAGGCATGATGTCAAATACCCTTCTCCTCAGATAACAGCTCGTCTGTTAGATAAATTAATGTCTTCTATATCCTTACACAACAGATATGGGGAATTTATATCTGAAATGTTGTCATTTTTTTGCACCTTGTTGGAAAGTTTCCAGAAGTAATGTGTGTGAATCCAACTTTCATCATCAACCGTCTAGTGATCGTGAGTCCCTTTGCAAAAATTCTCATCCAATGTAGTTGCTTCTTCATATCCCAATTTTCAAGTCCTGATTAGGTCAGCAAAACGCTGACGATGAACAAGCGGATTGTTCTCTTTGGTGTACACATTATTGAGTTGTGATCCAATCAGATCTTTGTTTGATCTGTGCCATTTTGCAAAAAGACTCGTGAGCACAGGATGGTTGATGGTGGTTATGACTGTGTTTATGAGGTAGGAAAGCAATTCAAGAATGAGAGTATTGACCTTACCCACAATCAAGAGCTCACCACTTGCGAGTTCTATATGGCTGTTGCAGACTACTATGATTTGATGAAATTGACTAAGGAATTCTTGACTGGTCTGGTCAAGAAATTGACAGATGGTTACATTATCAAGTACCATGCTATTGGGTATGATAAGGAGCCAATCAAAATTGACTTTACTTTCCCATTAAGGTTGGAGGCAATATCTTCATTGATTAAAACCACAACCAAAATTTTATTGTTTTATGTAGGAGCGAGCTTATATGTGGTAGTAAACATAATTTTTTGTTTTTGAAAGAGGATTGAGATGATAGGAGAGTTAGAGAAGCCGGCTACCTTAATATTCCAAAATACTTTGCTAGCGAAGAAGCTAACAAGTATCTCAAAGATGCATATGCAAGACATGATGTCAAATGCCCTTCTCCTCAGACAACATCTCGTCTCTTAGATAAAGTAAAGTCTTATATATCCTTACACAACAGATATAAGAAATTCATATCTGAAATGTTGTTGTTTTTTTGCACCTTATTGGAAAGTTTCTGGAAGTGATGTGTGTGAACCCAACTTTCATCATCAACCATCTAGTGATCATAAGTCCCTTTGCAAAAATTCTCATCCAATGTAGTTGCTTCTTCATCTCCCAATTGTCAAGCCCTGAGTAGGTCAGCAAAACGATGACGCTGAACAAGCGGATTGTTCTCTTCTGTGTAGGCATTGATGAGCTGCGATCCAATCAGATCTTTGTTTGATCTGTGCCATTTTGCAAAAGGACTCAAGACCACTGGATGGTTGATGGTGGTTATGACTGTGTTTATGAGATAGGAAAGTATATCGGAAATGAGGGTATTAACCTTACCAACAATCTGGAGCTCACCACTTGCAAGTTCTATATGGCTGTCGCAGACTACTAATGATTTGATGAAATTGATTGAGGAATTTTTGACTTGTCTGGTCAACGAATTGATAGGTGGTTACATTATCAAGTACGATGCTAATGGATATGATAAGGAGCCAATCGAAATCGACTTTACACCCCCATTCAGGTTTGAGGCAATATCTTCATTGATTAAAACCACAACCAAAATTTTAAAGCTTTCTGTAGCAGTGAGCTTATTTATGGTAGTAAACATAATTTTTGTTTTTTTTAATAGGATTGAGATGATAAATGAGTTAGAGAAGGCGGCTAACCTTAATATTCCAAAATACTTTGCTAGCGAAGAAGCTAACAAGTATCTGATTGATGCAAGTACAAGGCATGATGTCAAATACCCTTCTCCTCAGACAACACATTGTCTGTTAGATAAAGTAAAGTCTTCTATATCCTTACACAACAGATATAGGAAATTTATATCGGAAATGTTGTTGTTTTTTTGCAGCTTGTTAGAAAGTTTCCTGGAAATGATGTGTGTGAATCCAACATTCATCATCAACCATCCAATGATCATGAGTCCCTTTGCAAAAATTCTAATCCAATGTAGTTGCTTTTTCATCTCCCAATTGTCGAGCCCTGAGTAGGTCAGCAAAACACTAACGCTGAACAAGCAGATTGTTCTCTTTGGTGTACGCATTGATGAGCTGCGATCCAATCAGATCTTTGTTTGATCTGTGTCATTTTGCAAAGGGACTCATAATCACTGGATGATTGATGGTGGCTATGATTGTGTTTTTGGGATAGGAAAGCAATTCAGTAATGAGGGTATTGACCATACCCACAATCCGGAGCTCACCACTTGCGAGTTCTATATGGCTGTCGCAGACTACTATGATTTGAGGAAATTGACTGAGGAATTTTTTACTTGTTTGGTCAAGGAATTGACAGGTGGTTACATTATCAAGTATCATGCTAATGGGTATGATAAGTAGCCAATCGAAATTGACTTTACTCCTCTATTCAGGTTTGAGGTAATATCTTCATTGATTAAACCCACAACCAAAAGGTTAAAGCTTTTTGTAGGAGCGAGCTTATCTGTAGTAGTAAATATAATTTTTTATTTTTGTAGGAGGATTGTGATGATAGGAGAGTTAGAAAAAGTGGCTAACGTCAATATTCCAAAAGACTTTGCTAGCGAAGAAGCTAACAAGTATCTGATTGATGCATGTGCAAGGCATGATGTCCAATGCCCTCCTCCTCAGACAACACGTCATCTGTTAGATAAAATAATGTCTTTTATATCCTTAAACAACGGATATAGGAAATTTATATGTGAAATATTTGTTGGTTTTTTGCAGCTTGTTGGAAAGTTTATGGAAGATTAGTGTGTGAACCCAACTTTCATCATCAACTATCTAGTGATCATGAGTCCCTTGGCAAAATCGCACAGATTGAACAAAGATTTGACTGAAAGATTCGAGCTTTTCATCAACAAACATGAAGAAAAAGTTGATGATGAATTTGACTTATCACGCACACTGTTTTTAGAGTCGTTTGACTAACATGTTATAATTTGACTGCAGATCTGCAACGCTTACACCAAAGAGAACAATCCCGTGGTTCAGCTCAAGGATAGAGATGATGGATTGCCTCCGTCAGTGGGTTGGTCTATGGGAATGACAAGCTCACCATGCTGTTAACCTATGATGCACGGGGACGGCATTTGGTCACCATCTCATGGCTGCGGTACGTCTCGGAGACGGATACCTGATGGGGACAGCAAGGAAATGTCCCCACGGCGTCTCGGTGAAAGCAGGGATGGGAAGACAAAGACGGGTACGGGTGCGAACCGGTTCAGGGACGTTTCAAGGACGTTTTTAAACAGAATTAGGAAATTTAACAATTTTTTAAAATAGCTGAAACAAAAAAAGAAATAATGTGAATATTAATAATTAACACTCCTCTACATTGTTTAGCTCACTCTTTAAACCCAAGGTATATGATTTCTAATATAAACTTCTTTTTCTGTTTGATTGCCATATGTGACATATATATATCACTTTTTTGTATGTTGTAGATTTTATAGTGAAGCATGGCTTGATGAGGATTCTACAAGAATTGGTCCTCATAAGGATGGAGAAGTTCCAACTGAGAGGATGAAGTGTTTTCGAAGGTTGTTTCCCAGTACTGAGGATCACTCGAAGGTTATTTCCCAGTATTGAGGATCACACTAAAGTTATGACTGAGTATGCATTATTCTCGACGAAGAATGGTCCTTTTGAGGATTTAATATGCATTTCAGAGATGTCTACTATGGAACCCAAGTTTTGGTGGGCTAACTTTGGTGCTCAAACTCCTCTCCTTCAGACTTTGGCTTTTAAGGTACTTGGACAACCTAGTTCTTCTTCTTGTGCTGAGCATAACTGGAGTACTTATTCATTCATTCACTCACTTAAAAGAAACAAGTTGACTACAAGCCGTGCTCAAGACTTGGTTTACATCCACAACAATCTACGTCTTTTGTCAAGGAATGCTGGTGAATATAATGATGAAAAGACCAAGAAGTGGGATGTTGGTGGAGATGAATTTGATTCTATGGAAGATATGGGATTCTTAGGGTTTTCGAACCTTTCATTAGATGACTCGGATTTTGAAAATGAATTTGGTCAATAATTAGTTTATATTCGTTGTGTTTAAGATATTAAACCAAATTATTCTTTTATGTTAAGACTTATATTTATAATTCAAAGGTATTTTCCTTATATATTTATTGAAGTACCCCTTAAGTACCCGTATCTAGAAAATATTTACTTTGCCATTTTCCGTCCCGTTTCCGTACCCGTTTTTTGTTCCCGTACCCGTTCCAATGCTACTTAGCTGTTAACTGATTCGCTAAACATCAAGGTCTCTACTTCAGAGTTACTCTGCGAATGATTTAATATATTTTTTTTTTGGACTAAACTCTTGATTTGAAATATTGTTGCAGGATGTCATTCTCTTCCTGGCAATGAGGCCACAAGACAATCCAGCATCCGCTTAAGGTACGAACTAACTGTTAAATAAGTACCCTAAGATTTTATTTTATTTTATTTTATTATATATATATATATATATATATATATTTTTCAGCTCCTTTGCAAACAAACAAAAACTAAGGAGAGTAGTGCAAATTATTTATCTCTTTTGGCAGAATAAGCAATTTGCTATGCGAACCACATCACAACAACCTGTCCCTGTCGTCAGAATACCGTTTATCGCAATGTGTGAAGAACCATATTTTAACGAAAAAAAACATTAGGTTATTATCAAAGACTTCTGTAAGACCTTTTGGTATTGTTGATTATGTTTTTAACCGTGATTTTACTTTAATATTGAAGAGCTTAATTTTTTTATCATTAGTTTAATAATTAGAAACTCCATTTTCAATTCCTCTTGCTGTGAAAAGGTTCCAAGAAAATTTTGAGTTAGATGCTATATTTAGATACATAAAAAAAATTCAAAAAGATTAGTGTCGTCTCTTACACCCAAGGCTGTTTTGACTTTTTACCAACATTAGGTAACATTTAAAAGTTGCTTTGTAGATGCTTTTTGATATAGGCATTCAAGTAGACTTGAATGCTTTCCATCATCTATTCTTGGATTTGGATTTGGCACATATCACAATCAAGCCATGACTCTTTAAGTTGAAGAACAAAGATCCACAAGTAATGAATCGTCTAAATATAAATCATAAGTTGAAAATACCAATGATCTATTTAATCTAATAGCTTTTCTACGAAAAGTTAATCCTTGAATTGCTTCAGCAGATGATGTTGGTGATGTTAATTACAAACTTTCTTCACATATCTTTTTCGATTTTATTGTACTTATGATGTAACTATATAATCCTACACAAAACATCCAAAATCAGATTCAAAAAATGTTTTGAAATGAAATGAAAGTGAATGTTAAATGTATTTATCCGCCAAGTCGCAATCTATGTTTGAAAACATTGCTATTTTTTTTTAAAATATATGTATGTAGAAACATGTATTTAACTTCAGATTGTGTAATATATATATATATATATATATATATATATATGTGTGTGTGTGTGATTTGCAGATGAGTACGATGAATCCAAAAGCTATACGTGTGAATTCCATGTGATAGTGTATGTAATATAAAGATTACTTATACATTTCGTATTTTGATGCCTAAACTCACAACTCTGTCAAATGCTCAAAGACTATTCCAAATGCTCGCATACTCGTCCAAATATTTGCAGATTCTGCCAAATGCTCGCAGACTATGCCAAATATATGTAGACTCTACCAAATATCCACATAGTCTGCCAAATATGTACAAAGTCTACAAATTATTCGTAGAGTTCGTGAAAGTTCTGCAGAGTCTGCCAAATATATGCAAAATCTACTAGTTACTGCACAAAGTCTGCAAATTACTCCGCAGAGTCTGCCAATTACTCTGTAGGGTCTGCAAAATATAAACAAAGTCTGCCAAATATGTGAAAATTCTGTCAAATATATGCAGTCTGCCAGATGCTTGCAGAGATTGCCAAATGTTCGCAAAGTTAGTCAAATGCTTGCAGTGTTGGCCAAATGCTCGCAAAGTTTACCATATGCAAGCAGAGTTTGTCAAATGCTCGTAGAGTCTTCCAAATGCTCGCAGAATCATCCAAATGCTCTAGTGTCTACCAAATATGTCATCAAGGGTATTTTTGGAAATTATTGCATTTAAAACATTAAAAGTTTTGATAAGTTATTTTGGCTGTTTCAAAAATAAAGTAGGTTATTATAGAAAATCACTCTAAAAGCAACAAGGTAAAGTTTATTTAAACTTTAACGACTTTTCTTCTTGGTTAACCACATCAGCTTCTCTTCTTCTTTTGCAGGCTACATCAGCTTATTCATTTCAGATTATCATCCAATTGTGGTAATCTCTTATGCAGTCTTCTTCTTGTTACGAGTATTGACCTCAAGAGTTTATCAATACCCCCGTCGGCAACAAGAAGCTTGTCCTTAAGTTTCAAATGAGGAAACTGCTTGAATAAAGTATCAGCTTGTTCCACGGCTTCTCGTGATCCGGTAGATCTGTCCACGTCACCAAGGCCTCTAAATGTCCAGCTGCATCATAATGGGTGTTCAAAACAGAGTCAGGTTTAATGATCAACTCCTCATTGACTGAATAAGAAGATGGAGGATCAGAGATCAATGATTATCACCCAAAACAGGCTTCAACTGAGAAACATGAAACACTAGATGGACTTTAGATTATGTAACAACTCCAAATTTGGCCAATACTTCAGAAGGACCATAATAACGAGCATCGAGCTTCTGACAAACACGTTTTGAAACAGATTGTTGTCTATAAGGTCTGAGTTTAAGAAATACTTTATCACCAACTGTAAACTCCAGTTTTCTCATGTGTTTATCCGCATTGTTTTCTATTCTATCTTGAGGTCGTTGTAGATCTTCTTTTATCTGAACCAACATCAAATCTCTCTGTTTAAGCATTACTTCCAATTCAAAATTCGATTTTCTAACCAAAAACGGATCCGTAATTTTGCCGCCAAAATCTTGATTCTGTAAATTTCCATCAGACTAAGAATCCGTAATTTTCACGCCAAAAACTTTTTTTACATGGTAAACGAGGAATATTGTTAAGTATGAATTCATATTAATCCTGATACTTACGATATTTTTACCAAGTGACTTAATATATTGAATTCTGCAGAAATAAAATCCCTCACCACTTTGAATTCTTACACCCCAATTCCGTTGACCTAATAAATGGGTTTAGATTTTTTTACTTTCCCTTTTTTTGGTCGGTAAAATTTTTGTTTTTCGATTCAAAGAAAATAATGCCTTTTAAAAAAACAACTGTATGTGGGTTTTGATGTTGATTTGGGGACCCTAAAAGAGAATTAGCCTATGAAACTGAAGAATGATAGTCATTGATCCAAGCCAAGTCTTTGCAAAGTATTGGAAAAACTCTGATTCATTCAGAAGGTTTCAATGAAGGAGCTGGTTAAGCTCAAGTAAACCAAGTAGTCGGTTTGGTTACAGTTTTGGTTTCATCCACAGATCAGGTGACAAGTGTACGGCTCTCATTGGAAGTCTGTAAGCGTGTGAGTCTACAGACAAGTGTACCCACCTATTGTATACAGTTTTGTTAGATACATAAGACTTTCTAGATTCTTTTTTTTTTCTGGTATCGAGATAGATCAAGAGAGCTGAGAGAAGAGTGAGATTAGGAGAGAGAAGAGAGAGTTGTAACACTTTTGATCGGAGCTCGAGTTTGAGCTAAGTATAGTGGATTCCAGAGTCATACTCCGACGAGACGTAGGGATTCCACATCGGAATCCTGAACTCGTAAAAGTGTTGTGTGTTGTTTTCTTCTTGCTTTTCTCGTTCTAAGTTTCGTAAATCTAATCGAAGATATCGAGAGTTAGATTGAACAGAAACTAAACAGGTTAAAAAAAAAATTCATACAATAGGTGGGTAAAGAAGAAATATTTGGTTTCTGTTTTAGCCGGTTCAGCCGGTTCAGTGCCGGTTTGGCGTTCTGTAATCAATTTCGGTCTTTAGTACTCACTATTTGCAATTATATATTTAGACTATTTTCACTGTAGATCACTATTTTGATGACTTTCCAATCCTCACCCAAACATGATAATTACTTGATAATGCCATTAATATTGATTTATGGATTTCTCTCCCTTTAACCTGAACGTCTTCTTCTTATCTCTGTCTTTCTTCTCTGTTTTTTATTTATTTATATAAAGCTCTCTTTTAACTGTTATCCATTTTTAAAGTCAAATTTGATAATTTTCTGGAAAAACAAAATCTGAAAGAAAGTTATGAAATTATTTTAATAGATTGCAAAATTAAACTAATCTATGTTATCACCTATTAGACCTTTGAAAATCATAATTGATAGTTAAAAGAAATCAAAAACTTTCGAATAATAGATTTATCAAACTTAACAATTCAACAAATAATAGATTACGATATAAAGATCAAACTTCACAATTCAAATTCCTAGAATGCATTGTAATGTGACTGCATTATAACTATTTATATAGTTTTATAGGAAATTCGAGTATAAAATAATATTTATGTGGAAAAAGAACATGAATTAAATCCCTTAACTTTACTGTTAGTGAATCTTTTCTTTTAATTTGTAAGATGGTATATTAGAAGATCTAATTGTACTTAAAATCTAAGAAATGGTAAATTTACCATTTCTTAGACCATACCCAATCGATAACATACAATATACTCGAGAGCTACCCATTATAAACCATACCCAATCGATAACATACAATATACTCGAGAGCTACAAATTAATGACTATGGCTGTCAACCTCCACACATCCTGGACACCACAAAAAAAAAAAAACTAAAGCCAAGCAGAACAAATCACATACGTATATTGTATAATCTCGTAATTTTTTTTTGTAGGCATTACCATGATCGGAATTTCAACTAAATAATTTTAGAACCTAAAAGCAATTACAATTGGAACCAACTAAACTTGAACGATGAGAAGATAAAAAAGAGGCAATCATAGATGTGAATCATGTTACCGTTCTGCATTCTACAAATAACAACAAAATCGATTCTTAAACAAACAAAAACATCAAACTGATTCTAAAAAGCACACCAGCCTATACAGTGGCGGAGCCAGAAAATCTATTCATGGGGGTCAAATATATTGGGGTTTGTATGTAGTGTACCGTAAAAAATTTACAAGGGTCAATTCTTATATTTGACATGGGTCAAATCTAATATTTTTGATAGAAACTCATTGATTTTTTTAAAATCCACCAGGGTCAATTGGCCCCCCTCCCTATACCTTAGCTCCACCCCTGAGCCTATAGCGGTTTTACTTGTTTAAACTGATACGACCACAAGAACCAGTCTCTCCCATATCTCATTGTGTACTCCTCTTTAACCATTTCGGCCAGCAGCTCTGAAAATTTCAGAGGACCAAGTTTAGTCTGTATTTTATACAACTGGTTGTATAAATGGACAAAGAAATATTCGACATTGCTTGATATCTTACAGCAAGAATCTGAGCAGTGTTGGATGAGTTCTTGGTGTTTGAAGAAGATCTTTTAGCTCTGTTATCCAGAGCTTTATTCACATGCACTGTAGTAACCTCTTTCTCTATTGCATCTACTTCCCTTATCATCTTCTTCGCTTCAACCTCCATAGCATTTGTTAAAGTTTCAACCTTTTTTGCTAACATCTACGAAATGGAAAAAATTATGAACACTTGTATTACCAACATTTTATATGGCATATTCAGAAATTTTTACCTCTATGGCTTCATCCTTTTCTTTGAGGCTTTGATCCTTATCATGCGAAGATTTTCTCAAGCCTACTACTTCCTTCTTTAGTAAATCGTACAAAACCCCTGGGACATTGTCTTCAGTTGTTTGTGCAGGGAGTTCACTTGGTGGCTTCTCCTCTGAGTTGTCTTTCCAGATATTCTTTGGTTTCGTCACAAGCCTTGTTGAAAGCATAATTCCCATGTCCGTTTAAGAGTGCTTTGCCCTCATCCAATGATCATGTGCCTCCATCAAATGACTTGGATGTTCCTTTAGCATTCTTCAATACCGAAGTGGAATTCGTAGTAAAGGAATTTCTCATCGGAGTTTTCTTTGATAAAAAGCCATTTGATGTGAACTTTTCTAAATTATCTGCTCCATTTAGTGAATTCATTACTCATGCTTCTTCCCTCGGGGGTACTGATGCTTGAGGTGCCTCTCAGTGTTTCTTCGAGCACTTTAAGCCTTAGTCGAAACTTATCCTTGTAATTGTACAAAGAAATAATTACCTTTATTTAGTTAAACAGGATCAAATAAAGGATGATTAATGCATAAATAAGATGAATAAGCCTTCATCACTGCAAAGAATATGCATTCCAAGAATTTTGGAGAATGACAATCATATAAAAGTGAACCTGTAGAAACCTTCTTTCTTTAAGCCATCACATGCATGACTTTATCATTACCATCTTTCCATTCATTTTCAACTACCATCGCAACTCTGTTTGCTGTTGTCTGTTTGTGCAAGTTTCCGGTGAAGAGTTTTTTGTTCTTCCTGGAAAGCAGAGCAAGAAATATTCATTCATCATATGGAAATTCCCCTACAGTCTGAGTAAGCTTTTCAACTTCAGCAACCTTTTGCCTGTGAATTTTGTTTTCTTCCTAATACAAACAGATAATAGATAGTTAATAAAGAATGTGTGATGGTAAAACGTATCCAAAGCCTGGTTAACTAATTACAAAGAAGAAGATGATGGGAACATGACCTGATAGATTTCTATTTGTTTCCTCAACTCTTGGTGCTTATTTTGAAGATCATCAACTAAGGCAGCTTTTGCCAGAGCAGTTTGAACAGTCCTCTCAGCATCAAGTAAGGCCGCTTCTTTTAATTTAGTATGACGATCCAAGGATCTGTTATCTTCTTGAAGTTTCCAAATCTACCCAGAAACATCATAAATGATTAATGTCCGATATGCAAGTAGAGAGCACATATAATGGAGCTAGAATGGCTTCAATTGGAGGCATGTCATCATTTTTTTGAGAAGCATGGACCCTTCTTAAAGTGCCTTCAGCAAAAACTGAGCAGCCATGCCTTCTTTTCCTTAAAGTGGCTTCTCTGTATTTCTTAATTATCTTTACAATAGCACGTTGTTAGCATCCTAAATTTCAATATGTGAAATGTACGAAAATGGAAATACCACCGAAAAGATCAAGCATGTGAGAGAGATCAAGCATTCTTGTTTAAAGGGAAAACAAATCAAAGATTTATGCGATCATAAATTGCTTAAAGATATAATTGATCCAACCTTTCAATAAATTGCTTAAAGATATAATGTACCAACCTTTCGCCAACAATGATATAATTGAATAGATAAACTGCTTAAAGGTTTACTAACATAATTTTCTCCTTCCATGTCTCCTTATAGCAAACTCATGTTCTAGTTCTTCATCTGCAGAATCCATCTATACACATCAACTTCCAGTATGAAATATGCTTACATGAATAACTGATACAATATTTTTAAAAATTGAGATTAGAACATGTACTTTGATTGTATGCCAATACTTCCTCCACACCAATACTCTGGAAGTGAAACCCAAAATAAATCAGAGGAAAAAGTAAATTTAACAATCGATGTTCAAATTAACACAAATTGCAAGGGTTTGTATACAATATCCTATGTCAAAAAAGGGAAAACGGCAAAAATTGACCCAAATTATTTCTACAATGTCTTTTTCTACCCAAACAATGGTACCCAGCATATATGAATCTGAACCCATAAAATTTTCAAATTTAGTATCTGAACCGTATAACCGTTAGCTGTTATCTACATCGACATAAACGGTGTTAATAAATCCGTTAATCGTGCTGACTCAGATGACACCTCAGCATAAACGTGTCACTGAGACTTAGTAAAATGACATCGTTTTAGACATCTCGGTGTGTTGTAACTAAAACGATGTTGTTTTACAATTGGGGGTGAAATTCAAATTAGGGTTTAATTGGGTCGATTTTGGCCGTTTTCCATCTTCTTCTCTTGTTCGTTGGTTCTGTTAGAAACAGAGATTGAGTATCGATGAGAGTAGCTCTGTAATCGAAGAAGTTGAGTTATCATTCCACAAAAATGACTCCAAAGCTTTAATTTTGGGTCATTGAGAAGATAAAATGAGGTAAAGACTTGTTGGTAAAAAAATCTCTAAATCGCGATTTTACATGTTTGAATTGTTGAGTCGTAATTAGCTAATTGTTTGAGTGAGTTGTCACTTGTTTTAATTTTGATTTTTCTGTCGTTCTCAGTGCTCTGGATGATGTAATATTCAATGTGTACCACGGTGGGAATTGGGTGGATAATGAAGCTTATATTGGTGGTGAGTTTAAAACTATTAAGTGTAAGGCCAAAGATTTATTTACAACATTAAGAACTACTTTGGGTTTAGCAATGTATCGGCAGAAGGTGAGTTATATATTCCCATTTGAAAATAATATTGAGCGGAAGCAATTATGTGAAGGGGACCATGGTTTCAAGAAGATGTGTAATGGGGGTCGATGGATAAGGACTGTTAATGTCTTTATGGTTGAATCAACGGAGGATCCTGAAGAAGATGAGGAGATTGGTAGTGAGCTCTGTGAGGAAGAAGTGAGAATTGAAAGAAATGTGGCTCCTTTTGTTGATGAAGATGACGATGAAGACTTTGACTACCATAATACTCCTCCTAACTCTGATGATGAACATGAAGAGGAGAATTATTTGAGATGCAAGCCAGGAAGTGGTGAATTGAAGCTGTTGAAAGTTTCACAAACACGAGTTTCCATTTGCAGAGTTTCAATCCCTGATTCCCAAGTGTTGAAACTCTTTTGTAATGTCACTGAATCTTCTTCGACATTATCCATTTTTAACTTCAAATCCTCAATATCTTCAACCATACACTCATCAGTCCATTTAAAGGTGTGATACCATCGACTCTGTTACAATACACAAAACTAAAGCCAATAATTGAAACATTAAAAAGTAGATTTGAAATTAGGAAATTCAAAATACCTCTTCCGTTCCATTTGGACAAGAGTGGAACAATCTTCCTGGGTTTTTAGAAGTCCTCGACGTACCCATCCTCACAACTGCACCGCATCTGCATCTCGTTGGAAATCCTCTTCCTCGTTCATCCATCCTGTGCAATTTTATGAGAAGAAGATGGAAAACGGCCAAAATCGACCCAATTAAACCCTAATTTGAATTTCACCCCCAATTATAAAACGATGTCGTTTTATTTACAACACACCGAGATGTCTAATACGACGTCGTTTTACTAAGTCTCAGTGACACGTTTATGCTGATGTGTCGTCTGAGTCAGCGTGGTTAACGGATTTATTAACACCGTTTATGTCGATGTAGATAACGGCTAACGGTTATACGGTTCAGATACTAAATTTGAAAATTTTATGGGTTCAGATTCATATATGCTGGGTACCATTGTTTGGGTTGAAAAAGGCATTTTGGAAATAATTTGGGTCAATTTTTGCCGTTTTCCCGTAAAAAAAAAAATAGTTTCATTTAGACAACTGGAAAAGAGAGAACCTTTAGGGTAGACTGAAAACGATTTCTGACAGACCAAGAGCCCTAAATCATCCATGAGTGTTTTTACAATCATGATCTCATTTTCTTACATATCTGTTAGAGACACAATCATAAACTCAAAGTTTACACCTTCTTGTATCTCTCTTTCTTCTCTGAGCTTTTTGTTTTGAAACCTCTATTTTTTTTTTGGAGTATCTTTTCTTTTCTGTCTTTCATTTTTTTTCCGTCAATTCTTCCTTTCAATTTCGTCAATCCAGTGTTTTCTCCTATATTCCTTATTTCTGAAAATTTTCACCCCCTTTTGCTGTTCTTTCGTGTTATCTAGGGTTTAAAATTTTAGAATCGCTTAACAATTGGTTTATATTTGGGCATTCAATATGTTTGAGATTTCGAATTTGGATATTTTATTTCAAAAGGGTCTGGTTTCATTGAGACAAATCAACAAGGGAAATCACGGAGGCGAAAACAAACGGCTCCCTAAATTGAAACCAGAGTAACACATGTTCAAATTAAAGAACGTGCACTTATGAGAAAGAAATGCGAAAGATCTAATGTAACAAATACATCATAATTCTTACCGTACATTATGTTATGCTTTCGTATTTCGTCAATCTTGTTTCTGATTTTCTCACCATTAATGGCTGCTCCATGCACCATGATGTAGCAGGTTCAGCTGGAGCTGCTTTGTTTTCTCCCTCTTTTCAATATAACTACCTCAAAGGCTGAGAGAATTCCTAAGGGTTCTGATCATTAAGTGTCTAACTAATGCCAGATTTCAAAATCTCTGATCCTCACCCTGTTTCTAGACAGAGCAAACACATGTGTAATCTATTCATTGCTCTGTTTATTTGTAGCTCTCGGTTCCCTCAGAGGTTTCAGATATGAGATTCGTACGAGCGGAAGACATGTTGTTTGTCCCTTCTGAAAAAACTCTTGCAATCCACTTGTGTCATTAGGTTACCTTACATTCTTAGTTCCAATCGGATTAAAGAAACAACGAAGATTCGGAATCTGAGACAAAATGAAACTAAAAGATTAGGAAGCTAAAAGGTAAGCCATTTGTTTATAATAATACCTAACACTTGCGAAGAGGAAACTTAGAAACAAAAAACGGGATCCCATTTGTTATATGAACTGTGTAACTCTTTAGGCATTCTCTCTCATTTCTTGCATAAGAAATTATAAACTAAAGAACCTGGGCTTTCTCTCTTACATTAAAAATCCCTTTAGTGTATGTTATAATGCAATGAAGAATCCCAATTCGGGAAAATGAAAATCTGACGTACATATATACTTAAGTTGGGACCTTTTAGAGTTATTGTCACTCACACTTCGGCGCGGAAAGTACCATCTCCACTAAATATGTTTAAAACACAAATTACAAATTGGGTGTACACCATTATAAGTTTATAACTACCAGTATATGAGACAAGTCAGTGTACAAGACAAGTCGATGTACAATGCAAGTTGGTATGAGACAAGTCGATGTACGAAATGAGTCGGTGTATGAGACGAGTCGATGTACGAGACGAGACGAGACTGTGATTAGAATATTCAAGAAGCTTAAATAACAAATTTTCATATATTTAGCTTTGAACCAACTTTTCAATAAACAATCACAAGCACTATCTCCACAAGAGTATGATTAAAATTTCTAAGGATTAATCAGCTAAATAGCAACGTATTAGGTTCTACTTATGATTTATAACTCCATTTTTAAAAAATATCTTTTAGCATCTTCTTTGAATAGTTGACATAGTTCATTGCTTAAACCTCCTCATCAACTCGTTTACAAAAGATATGCTTCCTTTTCTCTCCCTTGGTTGAATAACTTTGTCTCTTTAGCTTCTATTCTTTCTTTGATTCGCGATCTCGTGTTTTTCCAGAATTTGGTTTAGTTACTCGGCATTTTCTACAACTAGTTCATTCTTTTGTGGTTTTCGTGTAAAAGTAATATATTATGCAGCACTATAAGAGTTTTGATTCTAAATCAAATATCATAGTTATTTTGTACACCATTATACGTTTATAACCATCGGTTCATACACCGTCGATTTGATATACAAGACGAACTGATGTACAAATGAGTCGGTATACAAAGTGAATTAGTATATAAGATAAATTAGTGTACCACACGAGTCGTTACCGGATGAGTCGGTGTTTGAGACGAGTCACTTTACGAGATGAATCGGTGCACGAGACGAGTCAGTTTGTACACCGTCAAGTTGGTGTACGAGACGAGTCGGTGTACAAAGTAAGTCAGTGTACAAAATAAATCGGTATTCGAGGCGAGTCAGTGTACAAGACAATTTGGTGTACAAGATATTTTGGTGTACAAAATGATTTGGTATACAAGACGAGTCGTTGTGCAAAGCTCGATAGTTACCTAATCATAATATATATTTATCGTGACATATTCAAATACAAAACGAGTCGGTTTGTACACTGTCATGTTGGTGTACGAGACGAGTTAGTGTACAAAAAAATTTGGTTTACAAAATGATTCGGCATAAGAGATGAGTCGGTGTACAAGGCTCGATATTTACCTAATCAAAATATGGATTTATCGTGATATCAAAAGCAAAATAAATGATAGAATTGGATTTTTAAAATCAATATCAAATTTCTTGTGAATAGAAGTAGAAAATACAAAAGAAATGAGATACTTGAAATGGCCCATAAATGCTCTCTGTGGTGCCGAATAAGGAAGGTGTGATCTTGAAATGATCAAGTGAGAGGCATTTTTCCTTAAATGGCTCCGGATAAGGAAAACTGCCTCTCACCTCTGTTGGAAAACTTCTTGGCTATATCAACATCTCCTGCTTGAAAAAGCCCTTGGATAAGAGTGGTGTAAGTGACTGTGTTGCCAACCAACCCTCTTTCAGACATTTTGTGAAAGAATTCCATACCATCTTCTACCCTTTTACACTTGCAAAATCCCTTTATAAGAGTATTACAAGTAACTACATTTGGGAGACAGTCGTTTCTAGCCATGAATTCAAACATATGCTTAGCCTCCTCTAGGCGATCATGCATACAATAGCCATTGATCAATGAATTGTAAGTGAAAATATCAGGATCTATAGACCTAGAGATCATCTCCTCGTACAAGTTTTCAGCCTCTAAAAGCTTCCCTTCTTTCACGAACCCATCGATCAAAGCATTGAAAGTTACGACACTGGGGTTGATTCCCTTCTTGATCATATCAATTAGTAGTCGAGAGGCATCGCTCTATCTTCTGTAACTACAAAGGTTACTTATGAGGGAGTTGTAGGTACCTTTTTTCTCCATTTTGTTAAACAGGTCGAGTGCATCATTCACATGTTTGTGCTTGCAAAGACCATCAACGATTGTGTTGTAGATTAGAACACCAACCTCTATCTTCCCCTGCTTCCATCTTCTTGAGCAGATTCAAAGCCAAATCAGTATCACCTCTCTTACAAATTCCATTACTACCACACCATATGTAACTAAACTTGGTTGACAACCTTTTGTTACCATTCGATCAACTAAAGCCACCGCTTTGGAGGCTTTGTTGTGGAGAAAAAGTCTATGGATTAGAGTATTGAATGTCACTATATTGAGTTGATATCCCATTTGATCAACAAAAGCTAGAGCATCTGAAATCCTCTTACCATGACAGTATCCATTAAAAAGCGAGGTAAGCGTGATTATATCAGGGTCATAACCAAGTTTCATCATCTTGCCAAGAATAGTTAAAGCAAGAGAGAGTTGAGAGGAGCAGCATAAAAAGATAATCAAAATATTGTATCTATAGAGATTATGTTTAATTCTCATCTTCTGCATCTACTCGCCCAGAGAGATGACAACATCAAACTTCTTCATCTTCGAAATAGCACTCAACAATTTATTGAACTCAATAATCGAAGGATAAGGACAAGACTTCACTATTTCACTTAACAGATCAACATCATCATCTAACTTCATATCCTGTAACCTATTTCTACTCAATTCTCTCTGTAATCATAACTTCCAACAGAGAAAGCTCTTCATTTTGGATTACCTCTCTCCAGAAGACTCCGATGAACGAGTCTCTTCGTTTTAGATGCAATTGCAAAATTTCTTTTCATTTTGATCTTCTCAATTCTGCTTCAGCTGATTGAGGTTCTTCACTATGCAAAGTTCAACACACTAAACTAAACTGCTCATTTCACCTGAAAATCTTTGCGAGAGGGGCTGACGATGTATTACCCATGAGAACTATCGTATAACGTCAAAAACCTCTCAAACGAAGGCCCAATTATAGATACCTCTCTGATAGAAGTTGTAAACATAGATACCTCCCATATGAAAGTTCGAAACGTATATACCCATGAAATATAAAGTTTGAATCATAAAACTCCATAGACATGGGTTACTCTTGGTTTATGTTGGTTTTCGGTTTTGAAAATCTATCTTAACCATTTAAAACATAGAGAAACCGGATTATGACCCGATTAGAAGAAATAAACCAATTTTTAACCCGGATTTCGCAATATTAACAACCTGGATTTTCGAAACCCAGTTTTATTAAAAATCCCCAAATCGAAAAAATCCCAAATCAAAAATTCCCAGAAGAACAAACCCTAGGCGGAACTCTAGAAACCCAGATTTTGAAATCGAGAAATCTATTGTCCGAAATCGAAACCCTAGCTATCAAAATCGAAACCTTTGATGGCTTTAGTACCTCGAGATGCTGCAGCGGGAAGAGATTTTGATGAAGAAGAGGTGGAACGCGATGAGCTATTCATCGAGGAGGTTGTTCGCGAATACAGAAGTGAGCCATCCGTTGAGCATGATGTATATCCGGAGAGTTGTGATGAAGAAGAAGAAGTTCCTGAGAGAGACCATGTGAATATCAAACGTGGTGATGGAAGATTGTATTGAAACCAAACTTTCTACAATGGTTTAGCTTATAAGGAATGCATGCTTGATTATGCTTTGAGAAATAGTCAAAATTTGACCCAATACAGGTATGATAAGAAGAAGATAGGTTTTGGTTGTCTAGGTAGTGCTGGTGGTTCAAGTAATGCGGCTGAGGATTTAGGTAGTCCTGCTGAGTCTTCAAGTGATGGTGCTAGGATTAAGAAACTGCGTAAATCAGCTAAGGTTAAGGCTTCATGTTGTCCATTGAAAGTCTTTGCTGCAATCTTGCCTAAAAAATCAATGTGGAGGATTACGATGTTCAAAAATGAGCATTCTTGTATTCCCAGTGGAGATGTTAATCTCTTAAAGGTCTCCGTGATAGTTAGGATGTTTGTAGATAAGATTTGAGAAGATCCTGAGTATTATCTGCCGATGAAGCTTGAAGAAATTATTAAGGAGAGGTTCGGAATCACTGTATCTAGGCATCTATGTCAAGCTGGGAGGCTTAAGGCATTACAGTGGGTTGAGAATGAGTATGAGCACCAATTTGCTCGTCTTAGGGATTATGCTGCTGAGATAGTACATGGAAGTAGTGAGTCAACTATTTTAGTAGAGACAATTCCGAATGATGCTGGTCAAATCAGATATGTAATTATTGGAATAATTGTTGGAGACTCAAATGGTGGATATGCGAGCATGATAACTTATATGCTGTTCTATATCGCCACTTTTCTATATGTTCTCTGTTTGCTTTCATATCCTTAAAAGAACATGGAAATAGACATGTAGGCCTCTTATAGGAGTTGATGGTTGCTTTTTGAAAGATAAAATCAAGGGGCAATTGTTAGTTGCTTTAGGTAGAGATTCTGATAACGGTATTTATCCAATAGCATGGGCTGTTGTTCAAGTGGAAAACATAGAGAATTGGCTCTGGTTTGTGCAGCAGTTGAAGACTGATGTGGATCTAAAAGATGGGGACGGATACATTATTGTGTCTGATCGGAAAAAGGTAATGGATTTATTGTTTGATTCGTTTTTTGATTACTTTGTTTTATTCCTAAGTTTGATTCTTAAAGTTTGATTCTTAAGTTTGATTCGTATGTGATCTTACTTGTGTTGTAGGGTCTCATCAAAGTTGTGAAGATGAAGTTACCAATGATTGAGCATAGAAAGTGTGTGCGACACATATATGCTAACCTGGAGAGTAACCATGGAAGTAAGACGGCGATGAAGCCACTGCTTTGGAATCTTGCATGGAGCTACAATGAAGAAGAGTATCAGCAACATTTGGAGAAGTTATTTTGCTATGATACTGGAGTTTAGAACGATGTAATGAAGATGAAACCAAGGACTTGGTTCAGAGTCTTCTACAAGATAGGTAATTACAGTGAAGATATAAAGAACAACTCTACAGAGTCATTCAACAGCTCAATCGAGAAGGCCAAAAACAAGTCATTTGTGTCTATGCTGGAGATGATAAGAAGACAAGCTATGACACGCATTTCAGTGAGGTCTGCTATATCTTATAGTCATAAAGGTAAAAAAAATTCACTTCTGTTGTTGCATAATAGGGCATATCATTACTATATTAGCATTAGCTCTTGTATGTTTCTATTATTGTTCATTTAGGGATTTGCACACCTTATGTGGCAAAGTTTCTGGCCAAAGAAAAAGATAAAGCTTCCCGGTGCAAAGTGACTAGAAGCACAAATGGAATGTTCGAGGTCATATTGAGTGGATGTTCTTACTGGGTAAGCTTGGAGAAGAGGACTTGTAGCTGCATGAAGTGGGAGATTTGTGGGATACCTTGTGAGCATGCGTATGAACTGATTCTGAAACAGAAGGGACTTGTAGCTAAAGACTTTGTTTGCCATTGGTTCCGCACTGCAATGTGGAAGAGGAACTACACCGAGGGACTCATTCCATTAAGAGGTGCAAGGTTCTGGCCTTCAACAGAGGGTGCAAATGTGCATGTTCCTCCTGAACCACCTCAGACTAGAAGGAAAAAGAAAACTAAGGCTGACAAGTAAAGGAAAAAGGGTAATAACGAGTCTCCAACCAAAATGTAGCAAAAAACGAAGAAAAGGATTATGCATTGTGGAGTATGTGGTTCACCTGATCACAATTCCAGGTTCCATAAGAAGAAGAAACCAGCAACGGTTTGTCTATCTTCTCACTTTATGTTCAGTCTTCTAAGTATAACATCAGACTTGTTTGTCTTGTTGAAGTCCTTCTTATATGTGTATCTTCTATTGTTTCAGGCTGCTCTCAGTCAAGACCCTCTCTCTCAAGCTGAACCTTCTCAAGGGACTCTCTCTCAAGCTCAGTCATCTTAAGCTCATTAGGCGGCTGATGTAGGATTGAAGATGATCATTTTAGTAACTGATGTAGCAATTTTTTGGTTTTGTATCGGTTAATGATCATACTTCTCTTTTGTATGACATGATCTTGTCATAATCGGGTTTTTTGTATCGGTGAACTAATGTATTGCTTTGGTTTTGTAATGCTTTTGGTCTTTTGTACTTGTATGAAATGATCTTAACTAATGATTATGGTATTTTTTTCTCATTTTGTCTCATAACATAATCTCATAATATAATCTCATAACACACACAACATTAAGTCTTATGATAATCTCATAACACACAACATTAAGTCTCATAAGACAACAACAAAACACACACAACATTAAGTCTCACAAGACAACAACAAAACAAACTACCATTAGTCTCATTCAGAACACAACAACATTCACTTTCAACCAATTAGTCTACTGCCCCCAACCATTATCAAGCACCCAAACACTACCAAAATCATCATCTTCTTCGTACGGGATGATGATTTTTCCAACATATCTTCCACCCTCTCAAAAATCTCTTTCTCAAGCTTTATCTGGAACTTTTCAAAATTCTTTCTCTCAGTTGCAATCTCTTTCAGCTCTTCCTCAAGCCTCACATTTTTCATTTGCAAAGTCTCAACCTCGTTTATAAGTGCCTCATCGACCCACTTGAATACATGGTTATCATTTTCAAGCTACAATCACAGTAAATTGACAACGAATCATAAACCATAACCAAAATCATAAAATCATTATAACCAACTTATAGAAGCAAGAGTTTGGATCACATTACCCTCTCAAATGCAGCAAATCGATAATGAACGTAACGCCTTTACGGATTAGCTCCAGATTTTGATAGTAAATTCACAATTGGTTCTCCACACCAACATACCTTCGGCAAACCTCTAACACGACGACCAGTTGAAGATCCACTGGAAGCTCCTGACACATTACTCATGGCTTCAGATCCGAAGATTATGCAAAAAAAAAAATCAGAATCATCACCCGAACAAAAATCAGAATCATCACACAAATTGTGATTAATTTAACCTTTAAAACACGAAGATTTGAGTTTACTTACTATCGATTTCGGAAACCCACATAGATTGAACAATCGATTTGGAGATTTAAGGATTTTAGGGTTAGAATTTCAATTTGGGAATTTTATGAATCTGACCGTTATGTCAGGTTTTTATCGAGGATGAAACGGGTCGTATTTAGTCGGGTTTAAGTTTAAATTGGGTTTGGGGATCGGTTTAGTCTTGGGATTTATGGTTTGGTTGCGTGGTTTGTTGGTTAACTGATTTATGGGTAAGTTTTGATATGGGAGGTATCTATGTTTACAACTTCTATCATAGAGATATCTATAATTGGGCCTTCGTTTGAGAGGTTTCTGATGTTATACGATAGTTCTCATGGGTAAATAGATCGTCAGCCCTTGCGAGAGAGATAGAGAGATTGAGATTACGTACCGGGTTTTAATTTTGGTTCTACCTGGTTTAACCTAAAGATTTTTTTTTCTGAAGAAGATGAAGATGGATGTCAATTGGCAAGAACCGGGCGATTCATTCTGTATTCTCTTGTTTGCTTTAGTTTTGTACTGTTTTTGACAGTGTTGGACAACGTTACATTTTTGGAAAGAAACGCAAATAATTTGATTTTTTGGATCTAAGACTAGTTTGCATTTAGATTTCTTATATAAGAAACACGAATCATTTCAATTTAGCTTCTGAAGATTGGATTATTTTCCTTAATAAAACCTGAAAAAAAATCTGATAAACAAAATAGTAGAACGAATCATTTCGATTAAAAGATATATTGAATCCACAGAATAGTCATAATAAGAGCAAAAGGAACGAACTTGAAGATAGAGGCTTCAACTAAGAATAAAGTTTACTTCAGACAAGTGTATATATAATCTCTCAAGTCCCAAGAGACCACTATGATCATGATAATGATAATGATCGTTGTATACATAAACATGATGATGATGATGATGATTAAAGCCAGTGGATGAAAGATGATCATGATACCTTGACGGCTTGACAAGTAAGTGCGATTAAATTGGAGGTATCACCAAATTACAACTTCTTTTCTGTTCAGCAAATATCAGTATTGGAGAATTATGCTCTTTTCTATAAACCTCTATTTGCCAATATCTACCAAAAGAGAGAGAAACAGTCGAGAAGTATTCTTCATATGTACACAATGATTTGCACCATTTTCTTCTGTAGGAGAAACAAATAATTCCAAGTTGCCTATCACAAAGATCAAAGTTTCCAAATTTGATAATACCCTACCACAAGTCTGGTTTATAAAATATAAATACATAAATAATATGTTCATCAAAAATTCAACAACACAATCAACCATACGCATGGACTATGAGGAGAAGCAATCAAAAGAAAAGAAACATTACAAAGCTGATTTACCTCAACCATGCCTTTAAGAAAGCATGTCCAGAAAACTTTTGTCCAATCTCCCATTATACAACATATTAAAGACCAAACTTATTGTTGAAGCATCTCCAGCAAAGCCGTAACTCCTCATTTCTTTGACAAGCTCAGCTGATAATGTTTTGTCACCATCTCTAAGACGTGCCCTGATCAGCATATTATACGTACGGTCATTTGGCAAAACCCCATCTTCTTTCATTTTTCTGAACAAGGCATCTGCTTCATGCAATAAGCCTTTTCCACAAAATCCTGAGATCATTGAAGTGTAGGTTACAACACTAGGCTTCACTCCTTTAAGACTGAGACTACAAAATAACTCCCAACCATCTTCCACATTCCCAGCTTTGCACATCCCTTCAATCATAATACTATATGTAATTATATTAAGCTCCATTTTACTTTTTTGCATATACTCGAATACCACCAAAGCTTTCTCTAACTTCCCGTTATTACAAAGTCCATCTAACAAAATGCTGTATGTCATAATACTGGGAGGCACAACCTTAGAAACCATCTGTTTGAAAACTTCTTGGGCATTATCACAATCTCCAGCTTGGAAAAGCCCTTGGATAAGAGTGGCGTAAGCGACTGTGTCCCCAACCAATCCTCTTTGAGACATCTCGCATAAGAGTTCCATACCTTCCTCTACTCTCTTAGACTTACATAATCCATTAATGAGAGTACTATATGTCACTACGTCCGGGAGACAGTCATTACTAACCATCAAAGCAAACATGTGCTTGGCCTTGTCTAGGCGATCATGCATGCAAAACCCATTGATCAATGAACTGTAAGTGAAAATATCAGGATCTATAGACCTAGAGATCATCTCCTCGTACAATTTTTCAGCCTCTAAAATCTTCCCTTCTTTTACAAACCCATCAATCAATGAATTGAAAGTTACCACATCAGGGTTGATTTTCCTCTTGGTCATATCACTTAGTAGTCGAGAGGCATCGCTCCATCTTCCATAATTACAAAGGCAACTTATTAGGGAGTTATAGGTATAAACATTTGGAGTAACTCTTTTGTTCTCCATTTTGTTGAACAGGTCGAGTGCATCATTCACGTGTTTGTGCTTGCAAAGACCATCAATGATTGTGTTGTAGATTACAACATCAACCTCTATCTTCCCTGCTTCCATCTTATTGAGCAGATTCAAAGCCGAATCAGTATCACCTCTTTTACAAACTCCGTTTACTACCGCACCGTAAGTAACTAGATCTGGTTGACAACCTTTCACAGACATTCGATCAACTAAAGCCACAGCTTCCGAAACTTTGTTGTTGAGAAAAAGTCCATGGATTAGAGTACTGAATGTCACTGTATTAGGTTGATATCCCATTCCCACCATTTTATCAACCAAAGCTACGGCATCAGAAGTCCTATTCCCACGACGGAAACCATTGAGCAACGAGTTAAGCGTAACAATGCTTGGCTCATAGCCGAGTTTCATCATCTTGCCGAGAATAGTTAAAGCAAGAGAGATTTGAGAGCGACGGAAAAAACAGTTAATAAAAATATTGTATGAATAGAGATCATGTGAAATTCCCAATTTTTGCATCTGCTCACCCAAGGAGATGACAACATCAAACTTCTTCATCTTAGCAATGGCACTCAATAGTTTATTGAACTCAATAGTGGAAGGTAAAGGGCGAGACTTGACCATTTCACTGAACAAACTAATTGCATCATCTAACTTAATATCACAATACCCATTTCTCAATATCTCTCTGTACTCATCACTGAGACCAGACAAATCTCGTCTCAGGCAAAGAGAAAACGAAGGAGACACAGTTGCACAAGTACCTCTCTCCAGAACAAATCTCCTCGCCGTAAACCCAGTCGCAAACGATATCCTCATCTTTCCGATTTGGCTTCTCAATTTCTCTGATTAATCAATCACTCTGTAAACTTCAACAAAAAACCCTAAACGTACCAATGAAAGTGAAAGAGAGAGACTGGCGAAAGAAATCGTCTGAGAAGCCCCTAAATAGGAAAATGAAATCTCAAAACTCCCCCATCTAATAATTAATTTCAGTATGATTTATTTTAATTCGAAAAACTGGTTAATTTCAACCTTACCCTTAAAAAAAATCAGAAACTACAAACCATACCAAGAGCAAAACGGTGTCGTTTTGATTAATTTCTTCTCATCTCCTCTTTTAATTTCAGCCACTCATCTGAGCCGTTACATAACCGACATGTCGCGTCCCTTTCCCCTTCCTCTCCACACCGTTTTGAACACTTAAATCGATCACCTTAAATCCCTAACTGTTCATCTTTAAAATCGAAACTCACAAAACGGTCGGTTTCTCTTCTCATACTGAGTTACGATCAAGAACAGTGTAACTACGTATAACTAGCTCAATTTTCTCTCAATTGTATCTCAATTTGATCTCGATCCTTTGCATGAATGGCTAGGAAAAGATGGGGAAAGAAAATGAAGAATTCTCACAAGGAAACGGTAGGAGGTAGTGATGATCGTGATAAAGAGCGATCGGTTGATGGAAAAGGGGTAACTCCCGAAGTAGTTGAAAAGCTGATGTGATCCTGGGTAGGATCAAGGCCTAGGAAATGCTCCAACAGGTTGCATGGGATCGAGATGATGAATCGGTGAGCGGAAATGGGGAATCCTCGGGCAGTCGAGGGGGTACTCGCGAAAAGAACTCGCGTTGGTTCGGGAATCGACTACGGGGATCAACTACGGGGATCGGGTTGTAGCGACGATGGTTGGCGACGTGGTCTGGCGACGAGGATCGAGACGGGGAGACGTGGATCGGGTACACGGGAAATGACAGGGTTTGACTACGCGGGACGAAACGACCACGAGGATCGGAATGGGAGACGTGGAGCGGGTACGAGGAATGGCGACGCGGATGATGGGCAAACTCGAGGGTGGAGTGATGCGATACTTCCAAAGGTGGTGAAAGACCCTTAGACTATCAAGCTTGTTCAGGAGAGGAATGAAGACCCAATACTTCGAACAAGGGGTGGAAAGATGAATGATACTTCCTAAGGATGATGAAGAATCCTTAAGACTATCGGAACTTGCTAGGCGTGAAGGAATAAAGACCCAATCACTTTAAGCAAGCGAAGTTGTGATCAAACAAGTTAGAGAAATGATTTTTATTAAAATGTTTGATGAAATGAAAAAAAAGAAGATAGGCGGATACATATAGGGTTTTGGTGCATGAAACTTAACAAATTACAACTCTTGGAATTCTACACTCATTAAAACATAATTTGAAATATCTTGACCGATCCCTTGAATGCATTGCCGCAGGTGTGAAGGAGAGAAATGGGCCTGGTTTACCAAGAGGCTTGGGTACGAGTGATGAGGCCTTGTCTCATTAAAAACCTTGTTTGGAAAACCCATTGGGACAAAACCAAATGAAGGGAAAAAGAGTACAAGCTGATCACCTCTCTTGATAAACATTTTAGGATGCTTGTATCACAACCAATGTGGTTGGATTAGCAATTCCTAAATGGCCTGGTATGGTGTTAAGGAGGTGTTGCAACGTTGTCTTGAGCTTAGCTTGCTTGGACCGAGTAATAGGGCCAAGGATGAGGTCCAAATCTTCATATTTATGTCCTTGCTCCGGTACATGCTGCGTCCCTTGATCCTCATTGCTATCCTTGTCCATATGTGCTTCCGGTTCAAGTTCCTTGTTGTCCATGCTCACATCATCCTCCCCCACTTGAAGAGGATTTGTCCTCAAATCTATTTCTTCTGCAAAATAACGCACAAGATCAGTAATATTAAAACTTGAACTCACTTGGTACTTACCTTGGAGGTCTAGTTGATAGGCATTGTCGTTGATCTTCTTAGTGATTTTGAATGGTCCATCAATCCGGGGCACAAGCTTGGATTTTCTTTCATTAGGGAACCTATCATTTCGTAGATGAATCCACACCAAGTCTCCTTCTTCAAAAAACTAATTCCTTACGGCCTTTGTTTGCATGCTCGGTGTAACGTTTGGTTTTATGTTCAATATTGCTCCGGGCCTTCTCATGGATCTGCTTAACAAACTCTGCCTTTTTCTTCCCATCAAGACTTATCCTCTCATTCAAAGGTAAAGGCATTAGATCCAAAGGTGAGATGGGATTGAACCCATAAACAATTTCAAAGGGTGAATACTTAGATGCGGAATGCCTAGCATGGTTATAAGCAAATTCTACATGAGGCAAACAATCCTCCCAAGTTATAAGATTCTTTTTAATGATAGCATGTAACAATGTGGACAAGGTCCTATTGACTACTTCAGTTTGCCCATCGGATTGCGGATGACAAGTTGTAGAGAAACAAAGTTTAGTTCCTAGTTTCGACCAAAGTGTTTTCCAAAAATGACTAAGGAACTTAGTATCTCTATCCGAAACAATTGTCCTAGGCATGCCATGAAGCTTAACAATTTCCTTAAAGAACAAACCAGCTACATGAATGGCATCATCAGTTTTATTTCAAGGGATGAAATGGGCCATTTTAGAAAATCTGTCTACAACCACAAAGATTGAATCCTTACCGGTTTTTGTTCTAGGTAATCCGATCACAAAGTCCATGGAAATGTCATGCCAAGGATGCAAAGGAATGGGTAAAGGAATATACAAACCGTGGTTTAGACTTGGATTGCTTACAAGGGACACATCTTTGACAAACTTTTTCTACATCGCTCTCATATGCGGCCAAAAGAAATGGTCTTGAAGTATGGCCAGGGTCTTGGCCACGCCAAAATGTCCCATGCGACCACCTGCATGAGCTTCTTTGACAAACAAACCTCGAAAAGAAGAGTTAGGCACGCATAATCTATTTTCATAGAACAAGAATCCATCGGTTCGATAGTATTTTCCTACACCAAACTTTTCACAAGAGGCATAGATTTCTTGGAAGTCTTCATCAGTGGCATATTGTTCCTTTATCTGTTCAAAACCAAGTAATTTGACTTCCAAAGAGTTTAAAAGAACGTACCTCCGAGAAAGAGCATCGGCCACTACATTCTCCTTACCTTTCTTGTACTTGATCACGTATGGAAACGTTTCTATGAACTCAACCCACTTGGCATGTCGTTTGTTGAGCTTATGTTGTCCCTTGAGATGCTTAAGGGACTCATGATCCGTGTGGATGACAAATTCCTTGGGTCATAAGTAATGTTGCCATGTTTGTAATGCCCTAATAAGCGCATAGAGCTCCTTATCATAAGTGGGGTAGTTGAGTGTGGCGCCTCCAAGTTTTTCACTAAAGTAAGCTATGGGCCTTTGATCCTGCATAAGAACAGCACCAATACCAATTCCTGAAGCATCACATTCAACTTCAAAGTTTTTATTGAAATTAGGGAGAGATAAAACCGGTGTATGTGTAAGCTTGTCCTTCAAGGTTTGAAAGGCGGTTTCTTGAGCTTGTTCCCACTTAAATCCAACATTTTTCTTGATGACTTCAGTAAGGGGAGCTGCTATAGTACTGAAATCCTTGACAAACCTCCTATAGAACCTGGCAAGGCCATGGAAACTCCTTACTTCACCCACGTTCTTTGGACTTGGCCATTCCTTAATCGCTTGAATCTTCTCCTCATCAACCTTAATGCCATCTGCACTTACCATAAAACCTAGAAACACAAGGTTATCCGTTCCAAAGGTACATTTCTTAAGTTTGGCATACAAGGTTTCCTTTCTAAGCACTTCAAAAACTTTCCTAAGGTGATCTATGTGGTCATCGAGGTTTTGGCTATAAACTAGGATATCATCGAAATAAACAACCACAAAACGACCTATGAATGCTTTAAGGACGTGATTCATTAGTCTCATGAAAGTACTAGGTGCGTTTGTTAATCCAAAAGGCATGACTAACCATTCGTATAACCCATTTTAGTTTTAAATGCCATTTTCCATTCATCCCCTTCTTTCATCCTAATTTGGTGATATCCGCTTTTAAGATCTATCTTTGAAAAGATACTAGAGCCATGCAATTCATCAAGCATATCATCTAGTCTAGGTATAGGATGGCGATATTTTACTGTGATATTGTTGATGGCTCGGCAATCAACACACATCCTCCAACTTCCATCTTTCTTAGGACAAGTAGAACGGGTACGGCGCATGGACTCATGCTCTCACGAATATGCCCTTTTTCCATTAGATCATCGACTTGTTGTTGAAGCTCCTTGGTCTCTACAGGATTGGTCCTATAGGCGGGCTTGTTTGGAAGAGAAGCTCCCGGCACAAAATCGATTTGGTGTTCTATTCCTCGGATGGGTGGTAATCCTCGTGGATTCTCCTCCGGAAACACGTCTCGGAATTCCTGCAAAAGAAACTGAATTTTGCTAGGTAGATCCTGCATGGTTTGGTTAGTTTTAAGGCATTCTTTAAACACAAAGAGTAAGGATGGTGAGTAACTCCCTGTTTGAGGTTTGACCATAAGATTGGTCGGTGGTTTTGGTTTGGATTCGGTGGTGGCGTTGCTTTTCTTCAAGGCAATCTGATCCAAGTGAACTTCTTGTGGAGTCAAGGGTACTAGGATATTTTTCTTGCCCTTAAACTCCAAGGAGTACCGGTTGGTGAAGCCATCGTGCATTACCCTTCGATCGGATTGCCATGGTCGTCCAAGTAGTATGTGTCCGGCATCCATGGGTAGGATATCACATAGCACTTCATCTTCGTATTTTCCTATGGACAATGGCACTAGAACTTGGTTTTGCACTTCTAGTTCTCCTTCATCATTAAGCCATTGTAGCTTATATGATTTAGTCCTTTTGATGACTTCTAACCCAAGTTTCTCCACCATGGATTCGCTTGCCACATTGGTACAACTTCCTCCATCGATCACTAGGCTGCAAACCTTCTCCTTTACAAGGCAACGGGTGTGAAATAAGTTTTCCCTTTGCTCGTTCTTCTTGGATTTAGAATGTAGATTCAAGGTTTGCCTTGTAACCAATAATTGTCCAACCACGGGCATGGCGAAATGTTCTTCCATAGACTCAGCCTTGGAAAGTTCTTCTTCCGATTCTAGTTCTCCATTGGCTTGGATGACTATGGTTCGCTTGTTGGAGCAAGCGTTGGAATAGTGCCCAAATCCCTTACACTTGAAGCATTGTATTTCTCTGGTCTTGGTAATTGATCCCTTATCAATGCCCTTAAGACACGGCTCTTCTGGTTTAGCCCTAGGGAATGGCTTATATTCCTTGATCGGTTTGTCCTCTCGGGGTTGGTTGAACCTGGGTGGATTATATCCGAGTCTTGGGTTCCTTCTCTTCAGTTGTTTTTCAAACATAACAGCCTTGTGTAGAAGTTCTTCCATTTCTATGTAATGATGAACCTCAAGACGTTCTATAATTTCCCGGTTAAGGCCGCCCATAAATCTAGCCATAGTGGCTTCATTGTCTTCTTGAACATCGGTCCTAGCCAGCAAGGTTTCCATCTCCTTGTAGTATTCTTCCACGGACTTGTTTCCCTGAGATAGATTCCTCAACTTTAGGTGTAGCTCTCTATGGTAATGGCTCGGAACGAATCGCTTCCTCATGATGATCTTCATCTGATTCCAAGTTTCTATCGGCAAGTCTCCAGCTCTTCTCCTAGAAGTAACCAACTTATCCCACCAGCTTAGGGCATAATCTTTGAATGCGGTTGGGGCTATACAAACCTTATGGTCTTGTGTGAACTCCCTGCAATCAAAGACTATCTCCACTTTCTTTTCCCATTCAAGGTATTCTTCCGGATCATTTGTTCCAAGGAAAGGGGGAACTTCGAGTTTAAGACCGGCTAGAGGGTCTCGAGGGTTGACTTGGTGATGTCGAGGAGGTGGATCCTCTCTTGGTCGTCTTCTTCTTGAATGATGAGATCTAGAGGATTGGCTATAGTATTGCTCAGCATCAGAAGGCGTTGGTTGCCTCCTCATTCGGTCATTTATGGATCGCTCAAGATCAGCTCCCATGTGGCAATGCTTTCATCCATCATGGCCTTTAAGGAATCAAAGAGTTGTCTGTTGGAGTTCTCGGATTCTCCCTCCTGACTGGCTCCCACCATGGTATCTGTTCAAAGATAACAAACAACAAGTAAAACTGTTCCAAAATGTAACCACTTGATGATTCGTAATGTTTGCGTGAAGTTCAAGCGACAGTTTTGTTTAATCGCAATGAGAAAATTATCAAAACACGTTTAAAATTTTGAAAACAATTTTCCCAAATACTAGACTCTTTTTAACAACAGATCCAACCGATCTTATAATTTTTGCGTTTAAAACGAAGTTTTAAAAATCCAAACACTAAAAAACGCGGAAAACCGTTTTCGAGCAAACACGTGAAGTTGATCGGTCAGTTTAAAATATCAAATCGAGTCCAAATATTTTGAAATCAATTTTGCTGAAAACTAGACTCATAATAGGTTCTTTGAAAACTGGTTTCACGATTTTATCAAACACCAAAGATTTATGAAAATCCGAACAGTCACAGACACAATCGGTCGGAAGATAAAGTAGTGTTTTGGGTTGGTAAGAAACAACCTGATGTGGAGTCTGCTCTGATACCACTTGATGTGATCCTGGGTAGGATCAAGGCCTAGGAAATGCTCCAACAGGTTGCATGGGATCGAGATGATGAATCGGTGTGCGGAAATGGGGAATCCTCGGGAAGTCGAGGGGGTACTCGCGAAAGGAACTCGTGTTGGTTCGGGAATCGACTACGGGGATCGGGTTGTGGCGACAATGGTTGGCGACGTGGTCTGGCGACGAGGATCGAGACGGGGAGACGTGGATCGGGTACACAGGAAATGACGGGGTTTGACTACGCGGGACGAGGAACGACCACAAGGATCGGTACGGGAGACGTGGAGCGGGTACGAGGAATGGCGACGTGGATGATGGTGAAACTCGAGGGTGGAGTAATGCGATACTTCCAAAGGTGGTGAAAGAGCCTTAGACTATCAAGCTTGTTCAGGAGAGGAATGAAGACCCAATACTTCGAACAAGGGGTGGAAAGATGAATGATACTTCCTAAGGATGATGAAGAATCCTTAAGACTATCGGAACTTGCTAGGCGTGAAGGAATAAAGACCCAATCACTTTAAGCAAGCGAAGTTGTGATCAAACAAGTTAGAGAAATGATTTTTATTAAAATGTTTGATGAAATGAAAAGAAGAAGATAGGCAGATACATATAGGGTTTTGGTGCATGAAACTTAACAAATTACAACTCTTGGAATTCTACACTCATTAAAACATAATTTAAAATATCTTGACCGATCCCTTGAATGCATTGCCGCGGTTGAGAAGGAGAGAAATGGGCCTGGTTTACCAAGAGGCTTGGGTACGAGTGATGAGGCCTTGTCTCATTAAAAACTTTGTTTGGAAAACCCATTGGGACAAAACCAAACGAAGGGAAAAAGAGTACAAGCTCATCACCTCTCTTGATAAACATTTTAGGATGCTTGTATCACAACCAATATGGTTGGATTAGCAATTCCTAAATGGCCTGGTATGGTGTTAAGGAGGTGTTGCAACGTTTTCTTGAGCTTAGCTTGCTTGGACCGAGTAATGGGGCCAAGGGTGAGGTCCAAATCTTCATTTTTATGTCCTTGCTCCGGTACATGCTGCGTCCCTTGATCCTCATTGCTTTCCTTGTCCATATTTGCTTCCGGTTCAAGTTCCTTGCTATCCATGCTCACATCAAAAGCAAACTCCGGCGGCTGAGGAAGATGAGGAGAGAGGAGTGGAGAGAGAGCGGTCTCCGGTAGGAGGAAGGATTGAAGAAGACGACGGAGAGAGAGAGGGGTCACTGGCGGCTGAGGAAGACGGGGAGAGAGAGCAGTCTCCGGTAGGAGGAAGAACAGAAGAAGACGACGGAGAGAGAGAGGGGTCACTGGTGGTGAAAAGAACCGGAGAGGAGAGTGTTTCACTTGGAACAAGTGAAGAAGAAGAGAATGAGAGTGACGAAGAAGAAAGTGAAGAAGGAGAAGAAGAGAAGGACCAAAACAGTGGCGGTTGAGGATAAATGAGGAGTCCACCGGAATGAAGAAGAAGTTAATACAGTGGCGGAAGAGGGGGCTGAGGGCTCTGAGGGAAGTTCTAGCCGGACCGTTAGCGATTCAACGGTAAGTTCAATAAAATTTTGAAATGTATAACTAGTAACACTGGGTATAACTACGTCGTTTTATTTAGGAAAGTTTGATTTGCTGTAGAGATAATTAATTTTGAATTGGGGAAATGTATAACTAAGTCGTTTTATTTTGGAAAATTTTATTTGTTGTAGGGTGGTGATGGATATGCGCCGCTACAGCCGCTAAGTATGTACTTCGCGCCTTCGGAGTACAACAAAAAAATCAAATTGGCAACTTGATGCTATATTTACGAAGCCTTGAAGACGCTTGATGAATTGGAACATCCCCTCACGGCATTTGAGTGGAAATGGTTTGAAGAGCATCCACAATTCAAACACATATTCCACATGCCGCGGGATAGAAACCACAAGGTTATGGGGATGTGGATGCTCCTTCTCTGAATGGCATGCCTTGAAAAGAAGAAAGAAGCGTGGTTTGTTGTCAACGGGACTCCCATCCGTTATGGGATCAAGGAGCACGCTTTGATATCGGGGTTGAACTGCAAGAATTATCCCATCAACTATAACAACGCAGGCGGTGAGGCCTTATTGAAAAGGCAATTTAAGGGGATGACGGTCCGATATCAAGACGTGAAGAAGAAGCTAGAGGAAATGGTCCCGAGAGAGCGATCTCGAGATAGGTTGAAGATGGTGATCCTCTTCTTCTTATCCAGCATTGTGATCGCACAAACGAAGATGGGAGATGATGCCACCCCTGTGGAGCCCTTCTTTCTAAGAGCGGTGGATGATCTCAATTTTTGTAAGACTTTTCCTTGGGGGAGATGTCTTTTGATCACATGCTAGGAGATATCGAGCACACAGTGGCTCATTTTGGAGGGACCGTCAGGGGTACATTATGGCCGGTTCCAGGTTTTTGTATTCCTATGGAGGTTAGTTAAAATTATTTGAGGTTATTGTTCATTGTTAGTAACTCTTATAATTGAAGCTAACTCTAACTATATGTGTTGTGTGTGTTGTGTAGCTTTTAGCATTTGAGGCAATTCCGGAGTTGGGGGATCAATTCTTAGAAGCTTATCCAGGGGCAGACGAAAATTGTCCTAGGATGTGCAAGAAAAGGTTCAAGAAAGGCGAATGTAAAGGGTTTCCTCTTTCAAAAATTTACAAAGCACTTGGTACAACTGTGGTGAGTTATCCTAGTTATACTAGTTATCTTCAGCATATGAATTATTTTGGGTTGTCATGTTTTTAATCTTTTTTCATTGTTTACGTTGACAGGATATTGATAGTATCCTACCAGTTAGAGATGAAGAATACTCTCTTATGGCTGACATCATGGAAGAAGATGACGACGATGATAAGCATGATGTCGTTGTTGATAGTTGGATGCAATGTATCCGTAAAGGATTAACCATTACGCTAGAAGAGATGTACAACCAAGATGTGGCTACGAGAGTAGAAGAGGAACCTGAGGATGCGGTGAACGAGGAAATAGCCACCGCCAATGAAAGACCCCCCCAACGAAACCCCGCCAATGAAAGACCGGGAGACCCAACTTTGGCCGAATTGGTGGATGTCATCAATAAGATGGGATCCCAGATGACTAAACTTTTGGACAATGTTGATGGGTTTGAAAATAGACTTGGATGGTTGGAAGCTTCTGTGAAGGAATTTGTAGAGAAGGTAAGATTTTGGTAAAACTTGTAATACTGGAGTATAACTGTCGGTAATAGTTGGGAAAACTAGAGTATAACTGTATTCGATTGCATGAGCCTACAGACCCAACAACCAAGGAGTACGATACTGCTAGTATCACAGAGCCAGCAGAGGAGCATAATGCTGGATCCATAGAGCCACCAAGCGAGCATGTTGTTCCGTCTCCACAGCCACCTAAGAAGGGTCGGGTCAAACGGACTGCAGTATTCGAGAATAAGCGTGTGACAAGGTCAATGAAAAATGCGGTGTGAAGACTATGCTGTGTTTTTAGTATTTGAATTGGTAGTCCTAAAAATACTTGGTAAAACTATGCTTTTTTAGTATTTGAATTCGTAGTACTGGTAATACTTTGTGAAACTATGCTTTTTTTTTAGTATTGAATTCGTAGTACTGGTAATACTTTGTTAAACTCTGCTTTTTTAGTATTCGAATTCGTAGTACTGGTAATGCTTTGTGAAACTATGCTTTTTTTTTAGTATTGAATTCGTAGTACTGCTAATATTTTGTAAAACTATCTGTTTGTAATACTTTGTAAAACTATGCTGTTTGTAATACTGGTCCTGGTAATACTTTTGTATAACAAAAGAAACAAAGCATAAGTCTTACAAAAGAAACAAAGGATTAGTCTTACTAATATAAGTCTTACAAAATAAACAAAGCATAAGTCTTACTAACATAAGTCTTACAAAGGAGAAACAAACATAAGTCTTTCTATATCAAGGCATAGGACCAAAAACCTTTTTGATTCGAGCCACAAGCTTAGCCACCAACTCCTTCAGGTTTGCAATCTCTTCAGCATTGTTTTTCACCTCCCTACGCAGGTTGTTGATGTACAATTCATGAAGTTCGAAGCTTCCCTCCTTGGACTTGTCTCTCAACTTAGTGACCTCTTCTTCGATAGCGAGTTCCCAACATTTCCAAATGTGTAAGCCATCATTCTGCACATAAAGACATATATACCATCATATATTCACCATTAATGCCATTAATCTAAAATCGATATCCTCTTCTCACCTTAAACGCATTGTATGTTAAGTATTTCCTTCCTATGGGCGGCGCTATGGTTGAGATCTCGTCGATGATCCTACCACCACATGGACATCTTAAAGGAAGGCCATAGTCACCATCGGCTATTAATGTACGCATGTCCTCTTCCCTCTTGTTCCTCTTCATTTGATCGTACCAAGGGTCGCTCTCACATAGTTTATCCATGAAAACCTACTCTTATTTGAAATCAAAGATGAAACAATAATTCAGATGTTTGTCCAATTGAATTCGTATTACTGGTAATACTTTGTAAAACTATGTGTTTGTAATACTTTGTAAAACTATGCTGTTTGTAATACTGGTACTGGTAATACTTTTGTAAAATAAAAGAAACAAAGCAAAGAAACAAAGAAACGGTGCACATGTGACGAAACGATAATTCAGATTTTTGTCCAATTGAAAAGCAAATCGAAGACCTAACACAAATTCAAAACTTTGTCCAATTGAAAAGCAAATGAAAGACCTAACACAAATTCAGATCTTTGTCCAATTGAAAAGCAAATGAAAGACCTAACATAAATTCAGTTCTTTGTCCAATTGAAAAGCAAATCAATAAGAAACGCTTACCCGAAGTCGAATTCGAGATGGAGATGGCGATGATGTCTCAATGGAGGAGGATGAGGAGGATAAAGAGTCTCTACAATAAATGTGAGAAAAAGAAAACTGGTGCCAAAAATTTAAAGGAAACTCAAAAAGAAATGGAAGGAAAACTCAAATTTCTCAATTTCGGGAGCCAAAAAATTGGAAAAATTGAGGTTTGGGCGCAAAATATTTTCACACGTGCGCCGTTTTCGTCACATGTGCGCCGTTTTTAATGATATGTGCGCCGCCTAAGTATACATAGTTATATGTAAGATAGTAGTTATACCAAACTTCCAAAGTAGTTATACTTTGGATGTTTTCCATTTTAATTAGTATTACATATACTTACAGAAACAAATTTTAGTTTTACATTTGATTTAAATCGATTAACATATAATTATTAGTGTTTTATGCATTAACATGTTAAAAACCTAGATTTCTGTAACTTTGATACCATAAGTTGGATATTATTCACAAAGTCACTTTAAAAGTATAAGGATTATATAGGGTAGATTGTTTCATAGCAACTTAATTAATAGTATTATTGTAATTTTCTTCTAAATACATATAGAAACATATATTTCAGATGTTTACAGTGCATATAATTCATTCTTAAGACACATATAAAATAAGTTATAAATTAGGGTATTTTTAAAAAAATTAAAAAATTATCTTTTAAAAAATTAAAATATGTCCGAATTATTAAAAAATTTCTGTAACACCCCATGTAAATACAAGTTTAAAACATTGTAACATTGTAACAATTTCTGTAAAAAATTATAAACAGTGTATTTTTTAAATTATAAAAATAAATAGGGTATTTTCAAATTATAAAAATAAATAGGGTATTTTTAAAAAATTCCTATATAAAAAATTATTAACATGCAAAATATATATTACTATTTTTTCGATATATAAACTCATAACAAATTTTTAAAACAAATATGATGTACTTTGGGATTATTAATAGGATTTTAAAAAATTAAAATATGTCCAAATTATTTAAAAATTCCTGTAACACCCCATGTAAATACAAGTTTAAAACATTGTAACATTGTAACAATTTCTGTAACATAATTAACATAATCACAAAACTAATATATAGAATAACGGAAAACAAGTTTTACGTAGTTGTCCTAACCAATAAATAGTGTTACGAAACAAAAGGTGAAGAGATCAGAATTAAACACTACTACAATTTTCAAATAACAACCATTGGAGACCTTGTCTTGGCCGCCTTTTATTTTGCGTCCTTGGACGCCGTTCTCCAGCCGATGGCAACTTTTTCACTTTCTTTCTTCCCTTTTTTACTTTTCGATCCGGAGGTATGATTGTTTTGCGTTAGAAGCATGACCTTTCACATTTTGGGACAAATGCCATACACAATACCCATGATGAGCCTGGGGATACACATTACCTATGGCGCTTATGAGCCTTGCATTTCTGTCACTCATAAATACCAATTCGGAAGAGTCTGGTATAACGGTTTTCAGCATCTCCATAAACCATGTCCAACTTGCATCATTCTCACCATCGAGTACACCAAACGCTAAGGGATAATGGTGTCGATTAGGATCTTGAGCTGTAGCAAAAATTAGTACACCACCATATCCGTTCTTGAGAAAAGTTGCATCCACAATTATCACTTTCCTCATGACTTCAAAACCTTCAATGCTAGCTCCTAAAGCTATGAATAGGTACTTGAATTTTTCCTTCTCATCCAATTCCACACATGTTATTGTACCATCATTTTTCTTCTCTAACATGTGCAAATAGCAATACAACAACTTTTAGCTTTCTTCCGGGGTACCATGCAAATCACTAACAGCTAGATTTCTCCCTCTCAATGCTGTGGAGTATGATATCTTCACACCTAATTTTGTCTGAACAAGATCCATGATATCTCTAGGAGTTGGAGTTTTCATTTTTTCCGGATAATCCTCTACCAAAATGGATGCAACTAATTGTGGTGTGCCTTGCCTCTTCATTTTGCTGCTGTTGCTCTGACTAGTCTGGAAGTATGTCTTATTTCTAAATCCTTTTTCCCATGCCTGCATAAACCTGACTAGTTTCTACAACAGGTGGAACCTCTACATAATCATCACCCATATACAACCAATCCACACCTTCATCACGTGATACACCTTCATCATCATCCACTGTCGCCTCATTTTGTTTTTTTGCTAGTTTTTTTTCTACGTACAGAGTAATGGCATTATCTCAGATTACACCATCATTTGAATCCAGGTCGCCATAGTTCTTACCAAAAGAACTTTTTCCGGCTCTCGACAGTTGCTCAGGCAGTTCCGATCTAGTGATAACCTCCACAAACAAAATACATCTACGGTTCTCTTTATCAATGGACGTTAGATAAACACACACATCCTCATCATGACAAACAATAAATTGTTTCTCACATCCCACCAGCAGTGGATAGTAACTCAATTGCAATTTAACCTTACTTTCATCTAACGCAAGCTTCTTGTATATCCTAACTTCTATCATCGACAAAGTTATCTCCTCCACTGATGTCTTCAACATTAAACTATACATGCGACCTTAGCATTTAAAATGTATGCTGACATTGTTGCATCCTGTCAAAACAATACAAAAAAACTCAAACAATAATACTAGTTATAATAGTTATACTACATTTATCAGTAATACTAGTTACAAGTTATACTAGTTATACTATATTTATTAGTAATACTAGTTACAAGTTATACTAGTTATACTACATTTATCAGTAATACCAGTTACAAGTTATACTAGTTATACTACATTTATCAGTAATACCAGTTACAAGTTATAATAGTATTACCCAAGTCTCCTATCGCAAGAACTTAAATTGGATCTTCTAATCTACAATATACTACGATTTAACCACTGAAATTCGTTTGTTACCAATTTAAAATCCTAATCGATCCAGAAACTATGGTAAAACACTAAATGTGCATAGAAAATCCTCAATTTGAAAATCTAAAACTTAAATACCTAATTTGAGCCAAAGAATCTGGATTTTGAAGATCAAGGACGGAGTAACACCAATGCAGAGCTCGACAGTGAGGCAGAGGTCGACCACTGAGCTCGCCGGGGGCGGAGAGAGCTCGACGAAGCTTGACGGCGGCGGCGGAGACGTTTTCTCCGATCGTGAAAGAGAGATTTCTTTTTTTTTTCTTTTTTTTTTAATTATTTTGGAGAGTAATTAGAAGAAGGCTATTTCGGTCTTCACAAACTGAAACATTTTAAAAAGGGACATGTAGATTAAATAGGGACATAGCATATTTTATTTTCCCATTTAAGGGCTTATGAGAAGTTGGCTCGACTGGCGAGAAGAGGAGTGACTGACTTCTGAAACCGGTTTAGTAATTTTGTTATTTGCTGATTACCGGTTATTTGTTGTTAAAATAAACCAATTCTGTTTGTCATAACTAAACCGGATCAAAAAACTTCAATGCAATCAATCGCAAACGATCTCCTCATATGTATAAGATACTGTTTACGTTTGTTTTAAACATTTTCATCAGTAGATGTAATATAATTTATCATTTAAATTGAAAGGAGTTTGTTCATAATAATATTTAGTAACACTCGTAACAACAAAGCATGATCAATGTCTCATAACAAGGCTCAAGGCGTTTTCCCAGATTCTAAACTTAGAATAGAGGAATCTCCTTGCTTCTTCTTCGTCGTTACAACTTCATCAATACCTTCAGATGAATTCACCTCACTGAGATTTCTTTTCTTTGGTTTAGTCTTTGAGCTATTACTCTCCTTTATCTCCTCTGTCTCTTTCTCTATCTCCATCGGTGGTTTTTCCGTGTTTGATGAAGCATAAAGAGGTGGTTCTCGTCCGCTTAGACGACAAAAAACACGTTCTACTGTTTCGTTTATCTCTTTCCCTAACCCATCCTTCTCAAGAATCAATTCCCATACTGATTTTGATGCCTTCTCTAGCACTGGACCTCTGCCCAAAAAAAGGTAACAAGAAACATAGTAAATATTTCATCAAACACTTTTTTCAAAAACAAAATAAAACCAGGACGATCGGTACTATAGAACATAAGACTATCTGAGTATGTGTTAGTATGCATACAGGTTGCTCTGAGAATTGAGAACATTACATATAGTGATTCGAGAATGGCCTATATTATTCAATCAGCACTAAGAATGTAACGTAGAACTAGTAGAAAACCCATATCTAAAAATACTTTAAGAATGTGAAGCAGAACAATATCGATACTGCAGCTCCGAGGAATTTAGAACATTACTTATCATGAATGGTTTATAATATTCAATCAGCTTTGAAATTAGCACATTTATTCATATATAGGCTATAGCTAAGAGTATGAAGCAGAGTTATGCAAAACTGATATCTATGTTTACCTATCATGAATTTCCTATTATTCAATCAGCTCCAAAGAATGTAATGTAGAACTATGAAAAACATCGATCTATAAAAGCTCTAAGAATGTGACGCAGAACAAAATCAATACTGTACCTCCAAGGAATTCAGATCAGTATTCATTACTATGAATTTTTTCTACTAAACAATCAGCTCTAAGTATGTAATGTAGAACTATGGAAAACCGATATCCACAAATGCCCTAAGAATGTGACACATAACAAGATCCATACTGCACCTCCAAGGAATTTAGATCATTACTATGAATGTTTAATACTATTCAATCTGCCCTAAAGTCTAAAATCAACTGGTGGGCTATAGCTAAGAGTATGAAGCAGAATAATGCAAAACCGATATCCATATAATATACTCGTAATTCCTAAATTCTGATTTCCATATTACCTATCAGTTCTAAGAGTATGAATCAGAATTATGCAAAATCGTTATCCACTTATACTTATAAACTGCTTAACCAAGAACTAGCTATTCCAGAATCAATGTACTAAGTTGAGATATATAAAGGAGGAATCTTTACTCGAGTTCTTGACGAAGAGCATCAAAGAGTTCTCTTTTAGTCTGTTTCTCAGCACCATGTGTGTTCAGAACCTTACTCTCTTCAGCCATTTTAATAGTTGTGCTCTTCAACTCTTCCTGTAACACAGTCAAAACATAAACACATTTAACACTCTAACAATGCCAAGATCTGATTCTTTATCACAAAAATTGTGTCTTTTCCGAAGATTAGTTTGTGATTTACATTGGCTTTGAGCTGATTGATGATCTTTAATCGGAGAGCATCGATGGTACCATCGTTCATAAGAGATTCAAGAACGTCTTCTGGTTTAATTACCGAAGAAGACGACATTGTTCTTCAAAATCCCCAACCCAAAACCCTAAAAACTGTTTTCGCTCCAATTCAACGATTCCTTAAGCTACCAGAGACAGATACAAAGAATCGTAGCAACAGAAGAACTGATTTTTGAAAAACCCAGAATCCAAATTCGATCGAGAGAAAGAAGCAATCAGAGATTTAACGCGAATTTTCTACCGCCGGCAAAATTTCTAGCTTTTTGCTTTTAACGCTGATTGGATTTGGTTATCAATCCTCACCTTGGAAAGAAATAATCGGTTTTCGTAAACCGAATTAAACCAAATGAATACTCAAACCAAATAAATTGGTCGAATTTGAATAAAATTTGGTTATATTTTCACAAATATAAATAAACATTTTAAGATATTTTAGTTATTTTTAGTTATTTCTTTTTGTCTTAAATTATCCAAATTACAGTAAAACTTCTATAAATTAATAATGTTGGGACCATGATATTTTATTAATTTATGGTAAAAATAGTATTTATTATCTTATAGAGAGTTTTATTAAAAATTCAAAATATATAAAAAAATTGATCTAAATAAAATTAATGTTTTGGATGTTATAAATTTTAATATTTTTGGATTTGAAAGTTTAAAATTTTAAAGAATAATCAAATTATTTTGATAATAAATAACTAAAATTATAGATGAATTTACTTATATAAACGAATAACATAAATTTTAATTTATGATTTATGATCTTAAATTTTGTATTTAAATAGCCTATATGATTATAGAAAAAACAAATTATACTTATTTAGAACTTAAAAACTTATAGAAAAGTTTGATTATTTTTATGACACATTTATATACGTTATAATAATACAACAACATATTTTCATATATAAGAAAATTCAATGAGGACTTCTAACAGAAATTCATTTAAAATACTAAAAGTATATTATACATACATACATATATATATATATGCAAATATACATGATTATTAATTTATGTTATTAACGGGACTGTTGGTACCGGATCCCGCACACCGGATCCATCTAGATGATAAGAGGTCCAATCGACTTTTTAAGCCCAAGAAGATACATATTGCATAAAAGAAGTGGTCAAATCTAGACATTAATTGGTGATTCAATTAGTGAATTAATGGTCATGATCAAAGGAGTAAACTTGTCATTCAAGTTTATGAATTAATTATCATGTGAGTTATTTGTGAGTTAATTCTAGAGTTATGGCCAAATAATGGCACCTCAAGATGAGGTACGTGACCCACCACTTAACATCAAGACCAGCGAACCTGTCATCAGCTCAGGAGCACGAGGTGAAAGATGATGAACCACCGAGCTAACGGACAAGTCCAACGGAGCAGAAGCGCACCTTAAAGAAAATCACCGAGCTAACGGACAAGTCCAACGGAGCTCGGTGCGCTCATTTTTTTTTTTATTTTAATTATTGATTAGTGTATTAAAATTATTTCTTGATTTTAATTATTGATTAGTCCAAAATAAGGCTGAAATACATTTTGAGAGAGTTGCTCATTCGGAGCCAATTCTCATACACTTATCTGGATCTAGCTAGAGGTGGGAGCAAGTGTATGGGGCTTCTGTTGGAGATTGAAAATGATGGTGGATAAAAATCCGACAACGGAAAAAAAAGAAAGCCGTGAAAAGCAAACATCTTAAGGTATAAGGCCCGAGATAAGAATAAAATTGAGAGCAGGTCACGGAAGGGTGGAGCTAGAAGATGTTGTCGGAAAATGCCATGACAAAGAATAGTGAAAGATTCCAGCAAGTGCAGCTGCGAGAGGGAAGAGATATTATGTTGGCAACCGAGATCGATTTCAACAAGAGGATATCAGATTGAACGATTAAGATCTTGCGAAAAAAACATCTCACCTAGATATGAGTGAGAACATAGCCGCCGTTCACTAGATCTTTTTTTGTATCTCATACTAGGTCTGGCGTTAGGTTTGGTTCATGTCTCTCGGATTTTTGGGTTTAAAGGCCTATGATCCATTTAGTTTGGTTCGGTTCCATCAGCATTCGAGTCATGTTTGAATACACAAAATAGAAAACAAATATTAAAAATTAGTTAAATTTTCACAAATATAACTTAGAACTTTCAAATATTTTTGTATTTTGCATATGTTGGTTATTTTGATCTAAACATAATTGACATTTTTGGGTTTTTAATTGTAGGGTATATAATTGAGTTATATCAAGTTTATATATTATTAATGGTTTTGAATATATAGTTGCATTTCGAATATTTCACGTATCCATTCAGTTCTCGCTTTAGTTTGAGTTTGATTCTTCAGATAAAGAAGTTTAAGATCCTTTTGGGTTTTTGTCGGGTCCGATTCGTTTTATTTTTTTTTTGTTTTTGATATTTTTAAAATACATATCTCACACGGTGAGCAAAAAAACAAATTACAAGATGGACATAACTAATGTATGTGGTAGATATTTTTAATATGTTAATAATAAAAATGTAATATTGAAGTTAATTTATTCATGTAATATATGTTAATAACCAAACTATTTTCTCTAACAAAATATGATTTCTACTTTTTCCCTACATTTATTTTATAAGATAACTCATAAAGCACACATATTTTCTTTAATAATTAATTTTACTTAAATTTAATTTATTTTAAAATTAAGAAATCTGCACATCAGACGGGTCCTAATCTAGTATATATATATATACTTCATTTAAAAGTTACAAACAGAAATAGGGTATTTTAAAAAAAATTCCTTTATAATATGAGAATATGGTTTCTTCTGAGAATATGTGTAAAAGAATTATGATGGTCTATGTGTGAGAATCATATGTATATATAACAGACGGCCAATTCATATTTACTATAAAAATATCATCCAAACAAAAGAAATTTTCAATAATCAATCATTAAGATTTTAAAATTTATTTATTTATCTTTGTTGTACAACATTTTTTGAACAAACTTATATAACAAACATGTGGTTCAATAAGCATCAACAAAGTAAAATTGATTAAAAATATTAAGATGAAGATGAAAACCTTAATTTTATTATTCAAATTTTAGATAATTTATAATGATAGACAGATTCACTTTATACACTTTTCCTAAATAGTCATGACTTGACACTTTTTTTTTTGTCTGATAATTATTGTAAAGAGAATGAAGAACATCAAAATAGTTGCTCAGGAAAGTTGAAATTAGCTAAAAGTTTTATTTGAACCATTTTCATGACACATGTTAATGTGAAACACAAATCAATTGGTGATGTACTTTAACCTAGGTGAATGGGCTTAGCTGATGTATTTGTGGATTTCAATGCGTGTATTTATGTTTTTATTTGTAAATTATAAAAGAAAAATAAACTAAACAGAAAACATAACGTGAAAATAATGATTAACGGTTACATGACTTGTAGTTGAGTTGCGAGTAAATTATACATTTATTAATATAATTTATAATATGAGAATATTTTTTTTATTCTAATAATATATTTAAAAGAGTTATGATTTGTGTGAGTGAGAATCATATGTATATATATAGGAGGAATAATTACGGCCAATTCATCTTTACAAAAAAATCATCTAGATAAAAGAGAATCTCAAAAACGAACCTCCAATTCTGAACTTTTTATCTTCAGGTTTTTTTGTTTTTTGAAATGTTAAATTTATTGATCGATAAAATGAAAAGTTAATTATGTACAAGGGTTGAAAGAGAGGAAAAAAAAACTGAAAGCTAATATCAGAAACCAGTATACTGATAAGGCAGACCAAAGACATTTGAGGATGCCTATCTAGGCGTTGCTTTAGGGCACTTTTAGTTGGAGTAAGATTTTAATTACAATGAGTCTAATACATGTAACTTTTAGATGGGCTCTTTTGTACACCAATTTTCATGTTCTTATATTTGTAAGGCTCAGTTAAATTTAAGAGCTAGGTCACTAAACCGATGGGCATGATGACTAAGTTACATGTATCTTTCAGAATTTTTTTCCTAACTTGGGGAACTATTAGTCAACGGGATGCAATCATTCATTTCATACTGACTTCTTGAATCAATATGACATCTTGATAGGGGACAAATTTTTAGGTTTTTTCTACATATAGGTTTACTCTATTTTTTTTATATTTTTATATTTTTTCTGTTAATATATATTTATAAAGATTATATATATATAGTCAAAATAAATATCTTTATATATTTTTTACTATTTAAATGTTCTTTTATAATTATATATATATATATATTGAAAAAATAAAATAAAAATACACAAATAGAGTAAACCCAACAAGCTCTTCTAAAACGACGTCTTCGATGAGGTAGATTTAAATGCCTTATTTTATTTTCTGCCCGTGTTCTATCTTGTTTCTGTATATATTTTTGATGTGGGGTTTGTGTATTCGTTTGTTTTAGTGAAGAAATTCGCCGATGAGATTTTGTCCAGATTCACTGATTGAATTTAGCTTCTTCTCTTTTTTCATTTCCTACTTATAAGCTTATTATCATATATTTTCTTCCATCATAATTCTTAGCTTGAATTGATATGTCGCTAAAAGCCTCAAAATTAGAGTTTCATCAAAATTGTTCGGATTTAAAACTTAAAATTTTGTCTTAAAAGGTTTGAAATTTACACAATTTCATGTCTTAATCTGCAATGTGCTCTTCGTTGTTCTAATTTGTGGTTATAAAAGTGTAAAAATGTTTCATTTTTCTTAATTTGTAATTCTTAGCTAGAACTGATCTGTCGCTAAAAGCTTCAACATTATATTTTGACCAAACCTGTTCGGATAAAATTTAGTCTTAAATAGTATGAAATTTACACAATTTCATGTTTGATATTTGATAACATCGTATTTTTACCTATTTTAGCCATTGTTTTCTTATGAATTTATTGAGATTTGCTATGTTTTAAAAGCTAAAAAGGTTACTATCAAGTATTTGTTGGTTCAAAAAGCTTTTACAGGTTTTAAGGAGAAATGGACTCAAAAGGAGCAAAAATCTGTTTTAAAGCAGTTTCAGAGCATCAGAAGTTTGACAACATTTGAAGACCTTCCCACGCACCAAATTGAGAGTCATGGTCTCTATGAAAATCTAGAAGAGTCAAGATTCACGTGAGACAAGAATTGAAGCAATCCATTCAGCTGTTTGGAAGATGCATCCTGAAGAGTGAAGACATGTCAAACCTCGGTCACAAGCACTCGTGACCGAGGTCCAGCCTCTTGATGAGTCTGGTCATTCAGCCCGTGACCGGGCCAGCTCTCCACACCACCTCGGTCACTAAGGCCATGAGCGAGGTCGGCCCATGACCCTACATTCATTAAAATGATGAGTTTGCCCTAAAAATCCTAAAACCGATCCTATGCATTCTAAGACCTATAAATACTTAATTTGACCTAAGAGAAGGGTGTGTTTCCTGTGCGCCACGTAATGCTTCATTTAGGTGCCTCCCCCTGTTCCACCACCACCGTTCTCAACCCTATAAGAAGTCCTCATCACCGCTGCAAGGTCGTTGAAGCTTCGCCACCGCCGTTGCACAACCGGAGTTGCCACCGCCTCTCTCTAGCCTTGTCTCTTCTGTTGTCTTTGTTTCCTATTTGTATAAGGGAGGCTTTCCATCTACTTTGTATCTCAGAGAAGATCTCTAAACCCTTTTCTCATATTCTATTTGTTTAAGCAATCTCTTATTCATATGGTTTTGCTTTGCTTGAGTATGTGTGAGTAGTTTTCTTGTTGGGTGATAGGGTGTGTTCGATGGGGATTATGGGATTGATTGTTTAGGTTGTTAGATCTGGAATTATTTATATTCGTTCAAGGCTTGTTCTTAATGCATATTGCTTGAGTAGCTAACTTGTGATTGATGTTTGGCAATTTACACATCGAAAGAGTTGTGAATTTGTTTGCACTAACCTAGGTGGGTATTATGTTATGACCCAAAGTTGAGATAAAGGTTTTTAAAAAAAAAAAAACTTGGATATTTGCATCATTGCCTGCGTAAGTTGAGTACTGGAGCATATAGACATTAGACTATTGATATCATGAATTGCATATCTTTTGTTCATCCGTGTTTCGTAGCTCAAGAACATCCACATCATTAGATATTCCTTATTTGATTTCCTATGCATGCATTCATCCTATGAAACCCTGAAAACCCCCTTGCAACCCAGCATTCCATTTTGTTGATATTTGCTTTGTTTCGTGCTGCATTTGTTTACTGCTTGTTTCTGCGACTATAAACACTAACCAAACTCCCTCATTGTTTTGTCTTAGCCAAATTTCATTCCAATAAATTTGTAACGTGATTCATAAGTCTCTGTGGGATTGATAACCTTAAATACTACATTCGAATTACTGTGCACTTGCAGTCATTGTGTGGATCTTTTGAGGATTGATGCATATGAAGACTATGAAGCACCACTCTCGGATGATTTCACTGAGAAGATGATGAAGCTTATGCAGCAATTTTCCTCAGAACAGAAGATGTGCCATGAAGAACTCGATGCCAAGTTCTCCAAGATGGAAGCTGATTTTGGTTCAAAACTTTTTGATTTAACTTGCCACATCCAACAAGTAGAGAGCCAAGTTAAGGAGATCCAAGACCAGGCACGCAAAAATAGAGACGACATCAATGAGCATGGATCAAAGTTTTATTGCATAGATCGCAATATGGACCAACTGGAAGAACAACTGGAGTGGAAGATCGAAGCTTTACAACAAGGTTTCACCAACCCCAATGATTATGCAGAATGGCAGAATGAACAAGCTTACTCCCTCCTTGATCATGAAGAAGAAGAAAGAGTTCTAAGGGAAGAACTCATCACCCATACTGAGTCAGTGGAGTGAACTAAACACAAATACTATCAAACCGATAAAGAGGAGACTTATTTTGGAAGACAATCAAAGAAAATCAGACTTAGAGTTTTGACGAATGATAATGGTGAGGCCAATGATCACCCCGCTGGGGAAGATGAGGAAGAATACTTGAAGGAAAGTCATTGTTGCATGACAACTCAGATCCTTTGCGAGGAGACTCCAAAAAGCAGGAGTTCGCAAAACCAAACTGAAGGTTATTGCCAAGCCGATCCACCGCCACCACTAGCCTCTCACCATGTCCATGAAGATTTAGAAGAAGCTTCACACCATCCCAAAGATCGTTCCAAACGCCCTTACACATGGGTAGCTGAAGGATATCGAAGCTGGTTTCTGATAAACCATAATCATATCCACCTCTCCACTACTGTCGGTATACAACGGAACCTTCAGAGTATTATGGCAAGGAGACTCAACATTTTGACCAAGCGATACGTGACTATGCAAGAAAACAACACAAAGGAACTTATGGGAAAGATCAAAACGATCGAAAGAAGCGTATGGGGGCTCAGTAGCTGGATAACAAGTTTGGAGTGGAAGTTGGAAGACTTAGCTACAAACCAAATGGCCAAGATTTTAGTGGGATCCAAGGAATGAAGTCTAGAACCAGCAAAAAACAAGAACAACTCTGCATCCCATGTGAGGAAAGCTCATTTGATTCCAAGGAAACGTGTAATAGGCTATATGATAAGTTAGAAGGTCTAAGCAGGAATCTAGAAGACTTGTTCACCCATGTTGCTGGACATGTGGAAGACGTAGAAAGAACTAAGAGAATTTTTCTAAGGACAGCGAACTCTTCTAATCTCACATAGGAGGAGAACCAAAGTCTATCCAAAGACTTTAAACAAGCGCACTTAGTGGGAGGCAACCCACTTGGAAGTTTTCTTTTCCCTTTTAGTTTAGATTTCCTTTTGCTTTTGATCGTTGCATGTTTTATTTCAGGTTTCACATAAAAACAGAAAAGAGAATACAAAAAAAGAGAATAGAAAAGCAGAAAAAGAGAAAGAGTTGAGTTGGAGACGACGTAGGTCACAGAGACCTGTGCCCGAGGTCCCAAGGAGGACCAGCCTCGGTCACGAGGGCTTGTTACCGAGGTCTGAGCAGTGACAGTGCTGAAAGTTTGTTTCAAAGTGGCAAAAAGAATCTCAAGTCTGGTCAAGTCTATTTGGCTAATGAATGCAGAAGGTAAAAGATTGATCACATCATCAAGGTCAATGCTGAAAGTCCACACCAAGAAAGCTTCATCTCCAACTTAAAGGAAGACAACCTGAGGGCAAACCTCGCTCACAGGGGGCCGTGACCGAGGTCCTAGAAGGACAGACCCCGGTCACGAAAGCCTATGACCGAGGTTCCGAGGTTTTTTGAGGTTCTGAAGGACTTTCGAGAAGTATTGTTGATTGGTACACTTCTGATCTTATAGAGCTTTTCAGAGCTAACAGCACAACCCTGAGGAGCCATACACCATTCCCCAACATCATCCATTGCATTAGACCAAGTCAAGGCCACGTTCATCTGTTCTAAAGCCTCGACCGAGTCATTTATGTTTTGTGAAGAATCTCCCAATTCACTCGACCAAATGATCAAGGATTGAATACTTGACATCATATGAGTATTTCAGGAGTAATGATCGAGAGACTTTTGAAGAAGGATTCAAGATTGGAGGATTATAAACTTTTGAGCATCCCAACCGATCCGTGACCGCATAATTCACAAAGGAGAGTGAATATTCAAATCCACTCGATCAACAGGGCTATAACTTGATACTCACAGAGAAGCTGGATATTAGGAAGTTTTGATCAAAGAGATTTCAGAAAAAGAGCTCAGATTCGAAGATGGCCAACTATCAACATCGTGATCCTAGCCGGCACCGTTATGCGGCTATGCGATTCACTAAGGTTAGAGAATTTCGTGAATTTTCCCGATCATATGATCTAAGATCAAATATTCAATGATAAATTGAATATTTTGGGAGTGATGATTGGAGAAAACTTGAAGAAAAAGGCTTAGAATCAAGAAATTCTTGAAGCTTGACACCACGGACCAATCCGCGACAACCGATGACAGAATTTGTGGATAGAAATAAGGATTGGTTCAATCAAATGCTCCAAGATTGAATGTCTAATGATATGAGGACATTTAGAAGACAATGATCAAAGAAGATATGACCATGATCGGGCTAGATTCCGAGATTCTAAGACGGACCTTATGAGGAGCCATGTTTGGACCAAAACATCGAATATCTCCACAAAGGCATCCAAATCTCGAATGTCATTTGATAAGTATGCATCCTAGACCCATCCGGTAAGAAGGAACAACATACTAGTGTACCAGGTTGGAAATCAAAGCAAGGAGAGATCAACAAGGACAACAAATGGCCGTTCCCGAGAAAGAAGGCCAGCCTCGGTCACAAAGAGCCATGATCGAGGTGTGTAGGAGGACCGACCTCGGTCATGAGGGCCAGAGACTGAGGCTTCTCCCTAGTGCCTCCGCCCAAACCGATCCGCATCTCATGTTTTACCATCTTGATCCGATCACTTTACCAAGACGAAACAACATCTTATACGGAACAACCAGATACCATGGAGAAGATCTCAACTATGGCAGTCATGACATCAATGAGACACCACCACCACCATCTCACCATCGACACCACCACTATTCTATCCTTAACTTTGTTTTTATTATCTTTATTTATGTTTCGCATATTATTAATGGTTTTTAGATTTTTGTCTCACGAAAGATGCAACTAAAGAGTTCTTCACCAAGAATTCAATGGACTAGACCGAGTCTATTCGATGTCAAGCAACAAAGAAAGAAACACCGGTTAGTCACCAACGATCCAATTTGAGGTGACATTGTTCTTAAACCTAACTCTGTCTTTATAATTTTCATCCTTTTTTCTTTCTTATTTTCCCACCGAGGATGGTGTGATTTTAGTCTGGGGGGAAGGATGTTCCATCCTCTACTAATGCTACACTTTCTACTTTTTTGACTTGAGACTTTTTGCCACTTTTTACATCAATAATCATGCTGTTTTAATTGAGTGCTATAAATTTGTTTGCACTAGCCGAGGTGGGTATTGTGTTATGACCTGCGTAAGTTGAGTTATAGGGTTTTATGAACAACAATCGAACTTGTATTTCATGCTTGGATATCTGCATCATTGCCTTCATAAGTTAAGTCAAACATTTGACAATTGATATCATGAATTGCATATCTTTTGTTCGTCCATGCACATCATTGAACATTCCTTGTTTGATTTTCCTATGCATGCATTCATCCCATGAAATCCTAAGAAACCCCTTGCAACCCAGCATTCCGTTTTATTGATATTTGCTTTGTTTCGTGCTGCATTTGTTTGCTACTTGTTTCCGTGATTATAACCCCCTCATTGTTTTTTCTTAGCCATATTTCATTCCAATAAATTCGTAACGTGATTCATAAGTCTCTGTGGGATCGATAACCTTAAATACTACATTTCAAATTAATCAGCACTTTGCAGCCATTGTGTGGATATTTTGAGGTAAAAGATTGAAGTGAAAATCCACACACATCAATCTGCAATGGGCACATCTGAGTGTATGATAAAAGGAATTGTGTGCTTTCAGGTCTTCAAGTGCTTAAAACTTTTTACCAAGAAACCCACAAGTTCTTGAAGTAGATCCACTGAGCAATATGCCTTACATCAGTCCGTTAACTGGTCATACATCGATGTCAAGTACAGGACAAATGAGAATGCAGAGAAAGGACCACCAGCAGTTATATTTTTGTCTTCTGAATCAACTTCAGACACTTCTAACTTTATAGCTCAAATGAAAACTGGCGTTTCCCTCAAGGGAAGTGCAACTATGGGGAAGATTGGACAACCAATTGCTATGATTGATATTGCTGAATCCAATGACTCCTACTATTTTCATGTTTTGCTGCCTGGTGTTTCAAGAGATGAAAGTAAGTCTCAAAACCTTTACATCTCTTTGTCGAATATGTAGTTTCAAATATGTTTACTCAATCATCTATCTTGTGCTTTGCTGAATATGACAGAGGACTTCAGCTGTTAGATAGAACTGATGTGATAAACAACAGCCACTTTCCCTCTCTCCAGCTTCCAGATCCAGGTTCAAGAGTGACGTGGCCTTGAGGGCATAAGTTCTGTGACACCATCTTGAACACATGATTGTGCTTGCACACAGTCCTCTCCCTTTAGTTGTGGTTCCCTTTATTAGAATCTTACCGTCTGTTTCTATCTCACAGCTGAAGTCCTTTGTCAGATTGAGCAAAGCACAAGATAGGCAATTATGTAAACATACTCGAAACTAGGTATTCGACAAAGAGATGAAAAGGTTTTGAGACTTACTTTCATCTTCGAAACACCAAGAAGTGAAACACTGAAATAGTATGAGTTATCAGATTCAACAATATCAACAAACCAATCGTTGGTCCAATCTTTCCCATAGCTACACTTCGCTTGAGAGAAACTTTAGTTTTCATTTGAGCAATAACGTTAGAAATCTCTGAAGGTTATTCAGAAGACAAGAATATCACCGCTGGTGGTCCTTTCTATGCATTCTCATTCATCCTATTAATCTGAACATCAATGTATAACCAATTAATGGATTGATGTAAAGCATGCTGTTTAGTGGATCTACTTCAAGAACCTATGGGTTCCTTGGTAAACCGTTTTGTGCACTTGAAGACATGAAAGCACAACAATTCCTTCATACACTCATATTTCCCCATTGCAGATCATACACAAAATTGTGTAAATTTCATACTTTTTTAGACTAAATTTTATCCTAACCAGTTTGACCAAAAGATAATGTTGAAACTTTTAGCTACAGATCAATTCAAGCTAATAATTACGAATTAATAAAAATGAAACCTTTTTACATTTTCATAATCACAAATTAGAATAACGAAGAGCCAACTGCAGATTGGCACATGAACTAGTGTTAATTTCAAACTTTTTAAGACTAAATTTTAAGTTTTATATCCGAACAAATTTTGTGAAACTCTAACTTTGAGGGTTTTAGAGATAGATCAATTCAAGCTAATAACTACGATGTGAAAAAAACATATGAGAATAAGCTTATGAGTAGGAAATGAAAAAAAAAAAAAAAGAGGCTTAACTCAATCAGTTAATGTGGATAAAACCACATCGGCGGATTTCTTCACTAGAACAAACGAATACAGAAACCACATCGGAGATATATACAAGAACAAGACAGAACACAAGCAGAAAAAAATGAGGCATTTAAATCTACCTCATCAGAGACGTCATTCCATAAATCGCTTGTTAAACTTTTGGAAGAGCTTATTGGTTTTACTCTGTTTGTTTATATATATATATACAACAACAAATCAACACAATCAATCCCAATTTGTCGAAAAATCAACACAACCTAACACCAAATCCAAATGAATTAGAGATAGTTAAGAGAATTAGACCATTTTCAATCTTGAAATTGGAGACCATCAACACACAAGAGGATTCAATATATCCAATCAATCAAGAATCCAAAGCTACGGTTATTTAGTTGCAAGCAAGAAGTGAAGAAAGAAAACTAACCAAGCAAGAAGAGAAGTGAAGAAGAAGATGCCCATGGGCCGGGTATGGGCAGAGATTTCGGCAACTGCAGTCCTTGGGCGGGTAGAGGAAGAAGCGGTCGGCGGCAGTCTTGACCAAGCGGTCACGCACGGACCCGTCTGCCAGCTCTGGTTGTAATAATTGTTTCCAACATCTAACATAACACCATAAACACAACCCAATTTAGATATTTATTTTTACTGTTAAATATATAGATTTTTTATAGAGAAACAAAATAGTTATAAACGTAGATGAAGATCTAGGCGGCACAACGATTGTTTACTGCGAGTATCCAAAATAAAATTTACCCAAGCAATTTGACTTAAATAATATTAAACTGGATTCGAAAACCAATAATTAAGGAAATTTGCATGAACCAAAACTAAAAGATGTAGATATAATATTTGAAATCAAAAAGCCTTAAAGATGATTCAAGGGGAAAGTAAGCAAAATTGTATCATAAGTGGTTTGGGTTACCCAAAATATTACCAACAATTTAATAGAACTCTCATCAAATAACATGCAATCAGAAATCACATGCACTCTAAAATTTTGATTTAGTGGCCAATCCGGATGTAGAAACGATGAAGCAATGAAAAGCGGTAAAAAAACTAGCACGGAAAAGTTAGAAAAATAAGAAGAAGGTGAATGAAAATGTTAAACCTAATTGCCTTCTAGGCTCAAAAAGGGTATTATTTAGGCCCGGAAAAGGCAATTACCTTTTATCTATTCATGTGTCAAAGAGGGCCCTTAATCTTATAACTCCTCATTGTAATCAGTGGGCTAAATTTTACTAAATGTTATATTCTCATTTTTTTTATATATACATAAATATATATATATATATATATGCTTTTGACTATATATACACATATATATCCATAAAAATACTATAATAAATTCTCGATTAATCACTGATTTAAATCCGATTATTCAATTACTAGATAGACCCACACTAAATACCCAGTCTCTTGAAAAAAAAATCACTTTGTTAAAAATTTATGTTTTTTTTTTTAAATACTGTCACAAAAACTTAGTGGTGTAAATTATATATTTTTTAAATACTGTCACAAAAAGAATTGTTTGGAAACTATAAAAAAATTTGTGGATAGCTCATGACCATCGATAACTATCATTTCCATTAAATTTAAAAATGTCTTATGGGTTATGGTTTATTAAGACCAAACTGATAACAATCTCATTGAAAAAAACTAATAAAATATTTTTAAAGTCTTTAAAAAGTTCACAGGTGATGTCTTCCCCTAAAATTGTTAACAGTTTCATTTCACCAATCCAATTTTTTTGAGTTTTATTCATCGTATGTCATCATATTAAATAATATTTATTTTCAAATTGTGATGAATTAATGATAATATTTTCTTGATAAAGTTTAATGTTAGTTAGAAAGATATTAAACTTAAATAAAGGGACAAAAATAGCTATCAAATTTGTTTTTCTTTTAAATAAATAAATATATATATATATAGGGTATTTTCAAAAAATTCCTTTATAATATGAGAATATTGTTTCTTCTGATAATGTGTGTAAAAGAATTATGATGGTCTGTGTGTGAGAATTATGTTATATATAATAGACGGCCAATTCATCT
>CM051367.1:6618175-6643175 GCA_028015245.1 Cardamine occulta
TTACTATAAAAATATCATCTAAACAAAAGAAATTTTCAATAATCAATCATTAAGATTTTAAAATTAATTTATTTATCTTTGTTGTACAACATTTTTTTAACATTCTTATATAACAAACATGTGGTTCAATAACCATCAACAGAGTAAAATTGATTAAAAAATTAAGATGAAGATGAAAACCTTAATTTTATTATTCAAATTTTAGATAATTTATAATGATAGACTGATTCACTTTATACACTTTTCCTAAATTGTCATAACATGACACTTTGTTTTTGTCTGATAATTATTGTAGAGGGAATGAAGAACATCAAAATAGTTGATCAGTAAAAGTTGAAATTAGCTTAAAGTTTTATTTGAACCATTTTCATGACACATGTTAAGATGAAACACAAATCAATTGGTGATGTACTTTAGCCTAGGTGATTAGGCTTAGCTGATGTATTTGTGGACTTCACATTTAGTTATTGAGAAATGCCCATTTCAATGTGTGTATTTAAGTTTATCTTTGTAAATTATAAAAGAAAAATAAATTAAACAGAAAACATAATATGAAAATAATGATTAATGGTTACATTACTTGTAGTTGAGTTGCGAGTAAATTATACATATACTAATATAATTTATAATATGAGAATATTTATTTTATTCTAATAATGTACTTAAAAGAGTTACAATTTGTGTGAGTGAAAATCATGTGTATATATATAGGAGGAATAATTACCAGACGGCCAATTCATCTTTACAAAAAAATCACCTAGATAAAAGAGAATCTCAAAAATGAACCACCGATGCCTATCTAGGCGTTGCTTTAGGGCACTTTTAGATGGAGTAAGATTTTAATTACAATAAGTCTTATACATGTAAATTTTAGATGGGCTCTTTTGTACACCAATTTCCATGTTCTTATATTTGTAAGGCTCAGTTAAATTTAGGAGCTAGGTCACTAAACATATTGTGATGGGCATGATGACTAAGTTACATGTATCTTTGAGAATTTTTTTCCTAACTTGGGGAACTATCAGTCAACGGGATGCAATCATTCATTCCATACTGACTTCTTGAATCAATACGACATGTTGATAGGGGACAAATTTTCAGGTTTTTTCTACACATATAGGATGATTGTCTTCTCCACTACTCCACCAATTCATTTATATCATTTTCATATATTATAATCATTTAAATTCATTACATGTTTACATATTTCATGAATAGGTTGTAAGTTGAATCATTTTGTATATGTATGTATATTAATGCATTGACTGATATTAAAATGGGATCTCGACAATTTGTATGACACATGTTAAGATGAGTGAGGAATAAACTGGTGATATATTTAGGCATGAGTAGGCATGGCCTGAATCTAACTATAATCATATTTTGGACTATAACCGTACCGTTTTCAACTGTAACTGTAAAAAAATATTAGTTATGGTTAACCGTAAATTATTAACTATAACCATCAATTAACTATAACCGTATAAAAACAGGTGATTAACCGTATGATGTAACCATAAAATTCTAACCATAGCCGTTTTGAAAATAGACAATCTCTTTTTACCATAAATTTATCTTTCCAATTCCTTTATAAAATTTTTGTAAATACGTAATTTTCTAGAAAAATGCATTGATTAATTAAAGTAGCCATTTAATTATTGTTTTAGATTGTATACATAAATATTTTAATTAAACGTAAATAAAAGAATAATTTGGTAGTAACTTATCTAAATAAGGGAAATCTTTGTAGAATCTATATATTTTAATTAAACGTAAATAATAGAATATTTTGATAGTGTAAAAGTTTGTTTTTCTAATTTTTAGTAACTATATAATTTTTTCTTTTCAAAATATTTATATTTTCTATAAATAGTTTTCATTCATAATTTTAAATTGTTTGTTGATGTAACTGTATATAACCATATATAATCGTAAACCGTTTTAACCGTATATTAAAAAGTTAAGGTTAAAAAAAAATTATAATTGTAACCGGTGGTTAATTAACCATAACCGTGTTAACCATAACTGTAACCGTGAATGGGTTTTGATGATGTATTTGTGTGCTTCACCTGTAGTTGTTGAGAATAGCCATTCTATCTTTATATCTTATTTATGTATTGTGAAATTTTGGTTTTTCTTTCGTAAAATATAAAATAAAAGAAAAATAAATTAGAAAACATATTTACTAACTAAAACTGGTTCTTTAAGAGCACCTCCAATGGTGGGAGGGAGGAGTTCTTAGGAAGGGATTCTTAGCATTAAAAAATTAATAAACTGTATCGTAAATGTGCATTAAAAACCCCTCCTCTAATAATCGGTTCTTATTTAAGAGTCTTTAAAACCGGTTCTTAACAGAGTTTCTTAAGTTTATTATTAAAAAATGCTAAGAATCCCTCATGGAGTTCTAATGGTTGGAGATGCTCTAAGGCCTCTGACTGCATCCACATCAGCAAAAAAAACCATGGAGAAGATTTACAGGTGTGCCATGTGGCATCTATGTTAAAATTTTTATCTCCTTCTACCACATCATCACATTTAGTAGAGGCTAGACCAAAAAAAAAACTATGAATATATTTCTTTTCCTACAAATTGTATCCTCACATTCTCTCCACAACATTGATGGTGACTTTCTCATGATATAAAAGAGGCTTCTTCTCCATATTCCTTCAGATATCCAGTTCCTTGTTTCATCTCTTTCAATAACAGACAATTCACATGTGTCTATGAGAACCCATGGCCGTAATCCTCAATTGTAGTGTCCCTTTGAATTCTTCTCCATAAAACATAATTAATTCGCTTAATCGATGTGCCCTCTCCATTTTACCTACATATGGGGAAGAGTAAATACGGTTAATGAGTTTCTACCTACATCTTGCCCTGATTTGTGCTTCTCTTAACCAATCTCATTAATTCGCATCCATCGGACGTACTGAATTTTTTCTCACCATTATTGAAAATTCATTTAATTTTTTGATGTTTGTTATGATTTTATAAATTGAAATTGAAATGTTTGAGTTGATTTTTTTTTCCGCAAAGACCAAAACTCTTTATTAAAAGGCCCAAGGAAATATCCAGAGTCTAAAGTATCGTAATAAAGCCTTTAAAACAAAGACATTAAAGGAAAAAAAAAAGAATTAACACTGCTGACATTAGCAGACCCTAAAAATTGAAGAGAAGTATCTTTTATGAATATGTTTTCTGATTGAATGATTTTTTTTAAAAGGAAAATCTTCAGCCATAGGATTAAAGGTCAAACTAATCTTTAGCATTAGATTAACAATGATGACATCAGCAGACCCTAAAATTGGGTTTGCTATTATATATAGACTATGGATTATCCCGCATTCTGACATTAAATTTTATTTAATTGGAGCTACTTAGTTGATGTATATGTATAAGAATATGTTTTCCAAAAAATGATTTGATTATTCTGTTTGATATTGTCGTTTTGAACTGATTAAAAAGTATCATAGCTATTGAAGATTGAATTAGGGTTGTTATATTGTTATCTTCTCACAGCAAGCCACATTCTTTTTACCGAACATTGCTATCTCTCGAATATAACACAATGATTGGTTGTGATGCAACACGATGAAAATTTGTAAGCTATGACATTTAAGATGTCCTATAAACATAAGATGCATTGACTTCTTAGCTTTATCTTTTGCAATTATTCTGTGAATGCCCCAATTCTCTTCCTTGTCCAAATAACTCGTGTTTGTATTACTTTCCCTCTTTTTGATCATCCACAACTTGTGAACTTTACGAAACTTCCCTCCTCTTCTTAATATTTTAGTAACCATTTTTTCCGTTCTCACTGTGAGAAAAATGTATGAGCTTTAACTTGCCACTATCTTTTTCCTGTCTATTACAAAAACCACCATTAATTTGATAATATTCCCCCATACTGTCCTCTTAATCCTCCTCAACCATCTCTTGCTCACAATCAAAACATTTATCAATGTAACTTCTCCCTCCCTCCAGTTTGCCCACATCTTGCAGAGTTTTCCCAGTTTGTATCGATCATTGAATATTTTTCATCACCGGCTTCTAGAGTTTGGCTCTCACATCTTTCAGAGATGTCAGAGTTTGCCTTTCACATCTTTCATAGTTTCCCAGTTTAATTTCGTTTGTATTTTTTTTTAATTCTTTGAATATTTGTCGTCACCGTCTTTTGTTTTTCACTTACCAATTATCTGTTGTCCTCTTCCATCTCCATCCTCAATCTCTTATCACCACACCTACTTATAACGTTCGTGATATTTATGTTTAGAAAAAAGCTATGTCTTTGTTCTCTCTAGTTTTTAGTATTTTGTCTTCTTCTAAATCCAACAAATTGTCGCAACATAACTGCGCATGAAACGAATTAAGGATAAAGGGTTAGTAATCAATATGAATGATTTCTTAGGAAAGCATGACAATACTTAAAGAAAAAATGAATCATTTGATAAACAAGGCCAAAAGCAGAAAAGAATTTGAAAGAAAAATACTATGGCAGAGTGTTCACTCTTGAGTAAGGGGGGGAACTGGGAGGTGTAGACAAAAGTCTCGTTTTCCACATTCGAAACTGGATCCCCTTCTTGTTTCATTCCGTGTTGCAGCCAACCCTGCAAAGCAATATCTTCTAAGAAGAAAATGTGTAATAGCAAACTATGACATAAACCCCAAAATATCTAAAAACTCTGAATAGACCTCGTCATCAAACCTCACATATCAAGTAAATCCTGATTGGTGTGCGGACGTACACCTTTGTTAGCAGGGGCGGACCCACATAGGTGAGAGGGTATGCAGCTGACACCCCATTAATTTTGATTTTCTTTTAATAGTTTAAATATTTTTTTATATTGACCAGTCAAATCTTGTTTTGACCCCCCTAATAAATTTTTACTGGTCCATTTATTTTATATTGACACTTAGAATTGGTGAACAAATCTGTAAACACATTTTATATTGACACTTAGAATTGGTGGACAAATCTGTAATAAATTATTGCTGGCCCATTTTTTTATAACGATTTTACTATTAAAATGTAGGGAGAACAAAATACACCATTGTTTTGGGCCTAATCCACATTAAACTACCTTAACCACAATAAACCATGGACTAAATTTGCTAAAAATAATTAAAACCAAGGAAGTTCAATCGTTATTTCTCTTTGTTCTCTTTCCTTACAATTTCAATGAGAGATCGTAGGGTAGTTTTGTAGAACTTTTTATTTATTCGAAAAACATTTTTTATCTTAATATTTTTCTTATAATGTTTTGACACCGGTAAAAAACTTTTTTGGGTCCACCACTGTTTGTTAGGCAATTTTCTTATTTTTTCTGGTAAAAGTAAATTGTCTCTTGTTGACCTTAAACAAAACAAAAAAAACTAAGCACGGGAAAATAAAATTTCTCTTGTCTATTATAAACTCGTGAGACTAAGTATCCAAATCGAGGGAAATATAAGCAGAAAAACGAAGGATGAGATTATCTATAAGAACTATGCTAAAGTATTGGTTGAAAGTGCCACCAAACCAGATGCATTTCTTTGGATACCGGCACCTAACATGTATACAATTAAGCAAGCTGTTGGAGAAATAATTGCATGGCCTGCCAATAATTATGTTCTTTTAGACTAAGGATTGGAACCAGAAGACATTGCGCCTAAGGTAAAAATTTCTTATTGTTGTTTATTGAACTGTCTGATTTAAGTATATGATGCTTAAATATTGAACTATATGATTTAAGTATAGGAGGCTTATCATGTTTATGTTTAAGATTAGGTCTGGGTTGTTTGGAATAGTATAGGCTTAACAGAATCAGGTTGTTTTATATTGTGTTTCACAGAGTCCAAGCACATATTCTATAAACAAATGCAAACTAATGGATTGGCCTACAAATGACGACGAATTTGTTGCTGAATGCCGCTTGTAGTCTCAAGAAAAAGAAGCATTGGTGAAAATATCCTTTATTTCTTTGTTTAAATCCAAGTACATCGGTAACTATATTATTAGTGTATAAAGAGGGATGTCCTAGTCTACTATGCTATAGACCATAATCAACAACAACATTTGTAGAAAAGAAATCTGTTTTGAAGAAGCTCTTGCATTAGTGGCTGTGTATCCAAGACATAGAGGTTTAAAATTCACCCTGACCAATCATCAACTGATGCGATCCAAAAACGCTCTAAGGGATCACCAAATGGTATGAACATCATTAAGAAGCTCATGGACAAGCTTAGGGCAAAAAGAGCACGGAAAAGAGCAAAAGGAGCATGGAAAGCATTTGGAGGAGTCATTTGTTACTTTCATGTCAAGATTTTTCACCAAACAATGCGAGTGTCACTACATCGAGTGAAGACTCGAGAGGATCACTTGGACCCAAGGTATTGTGTTATGACTACACTAGTCAAAACACAAGTCCTAGAAGGCTAGAGCCTTGGCCATATGATCCACTTGCACATTTTTTCCTTTGGTTCGGTTTTGTCCCAATGGGTTTTCCAAACAAAGTTTTTAATGAGGATTGTGGCTCATATGTACATCTATGCCATCCTCTAGTCCAATCCATGTCTTGGCCCGTCTCCACACCATTGGCCTGGTCCATATCTATCTCTTGGACATCATTAAGAAGCTCATGGACAAGTTTAGGGCAAAAAGAGCATGGAAAAGAGCAAAAAGAGCATGGAAAGCATTTGGAGGAGTCATTTGTTACTTTCATGTCAAGATTTTTCACCAAACAATGCGAGTGTCACTACATCGAGTGAAGACTCAAGAGGATCACTTGGACCCAAGGCATTGTGTTAAGACTACACTGGTCAAAACACAAGTCCTAGAAGGCTAGAGCCTTGGCCATATGATCCACTTGCACATTTTTTTCCTTGGTTCGGTTTTGTCCCAACGGGTTTTTCAAACAAAGTTTTTAATGAGGATTGTGGCTCATATGTACATCTATGCCATCCTTTAGTCCAATCCATGTCTTGGCCCGTCTCCACACCATTGGCCTGGTCCATAAGGATTGGAACCAGAAGACATTGCGCCTACGGTAAAAATTTCTTATTGTTGTTTATTGAACTGTCTGATTTAAGTATATGATGCTTAAGTATTGAACTATATGATTTAATTATAGGAGGCTTATCATGTTTATGTTTAAGATTAGGTCTGGGTTGTTTGGAATAGTATAGGCTTAACAGAATCAGGTTGTTTTATATTGTGTTTCACAGAGTCCAAGCACATATTCTATAAAGAAATGCAAACTAATGGATTGGCCTACAAATGACGACGAATTTGTTGCTGAATGCCGCTTGTAGTCTCAAGAAAAAGAAGCATTGGTGAAATTATCCTTTATTTCTTTGTTTAAATCCAAGTACATCGGTAACTATATTATTAGTGTATAAACAGGGATGTCCTAGTCTACTATGCTATAGACCATAATCAACAACAACATTTGTAGAAAAGAAATCTGTTTTGAAGAAGCTCTTGCATCAGTGGCTGTGTACCCAAGACATAGAGGTTTGAAATTCACCCTGACCAATCATACTCTGGTGCGATCCAAAAAGGCTCTAAGGGATCACCAAATGGTATGAACATCATTAAGAAGCTCATGGACAAGCTTAGGGCAAAAAGAGCATGGAAAAGAGCAAAAGGAGCATGGAAAGCATTTGGAGGAGTCATTTGTTACTTTCATGTCAAGATTTTTCACCAAACAATGCGAGTGTCACTACATCGAGTGAAGACTCGAGAGGATCATTTGGACCCAAGGCATTGTGTTATGACTACACTAGTCAAAACACAAGTCCTAGAAGGCTAGAGCCTTGGCCATATGATCCACTTGCACATTTTTTCCCTTGGTTCAGTTTTGTCCCAATGGGTTTTCTAAACAAAATTTTTAATAAGGATTGTTGCTTTCTAAACAAAATTTTTAATGAGGATTGTTGCTCATATGTACATCTATGCCATCCTCTAGTCTAATCCATGTCTTGGCCCATCTCCACACCATTGGCCTGGTCCATATCTATCTCTTGGACATCATTAAGAAGCTCATGGACAAGCTTAGGGCAAAAAGATCATGGAAAATAGCAAAAGGAGCATGGAAAGCATTTGGAGGAGTCATTTGTTACTTTCATGTCAAGATTTTTTACCAAACAATGCGAGTGTCACTACATCGAGTGAGGACTCGAGAGGATCACTTGGACCCAAGGCATTGTGTTAAAACTACACTGGTCAAAACACAAGTCCTAGAAGGCTAGAGCCTTGGCCATATGATCCACTTGCACAATTTTTCCCTTGGTTCAGTTTTGTCCCAATGGGTTTTCCAAACAAAGTTTTTAATGAGGATTGTGGCTCATATGTACATCTATGCCATCCTCTAGTCCAATCCATGTCTTGGCCCGTCTCCACACCATTGGCCTGGTCCATAAGGATTGGAACCAGAAGACATTGCGCCTACGGTAAAAATTTCTTATTGTTGTTTATTGAACTGTCTGATTTAAGTATATGATGCTTAAGTATTGAACTATAAGATTTAAGTATAGGAGGCTTATCATGTTAATGTTTAAGATTAGGTCTGGGTTGTTTGGAATAGTATAGGCTTAACAGAATCAGGTTGTTTTATATCGTGTTTCACAGATTCCAAGCACATATTCTATAAACAAATGCAAACTAATGGATTGGCCTACAAATGACGACGAATTTGTTGCTGAATGCCGCTTGTAGTCTCAAGAAAAAGAAGCATTGGTGAAAATATCCTTTATTTCTTTGTTTAAATCCAAGTACATCGGTAACTATATTATTAGTGTATAAAGAGGGATGTCCTAGTCTACTATGCTATAGACCATAATCAACAACAACATTTGTAGAAAAAAAATCTGTTTTGAAGAAGCTCTTTCATCAGTGGCTGTGTATCCAAGACATAGAGGTTTGAAATTCACCCTGACCAATCATCAACCGATGCAATCCAAAAAGGCTCTAAGGGATTGCCAAATGGTATGAACATCATTAAGAAGCTCATAGACAAGCTTAGGGCAAAAAGAGCATGGAAAAGACCAAAAGGAGCATGGAAAGCATTTGGAGGAGTCATTTGTTACTTTCATGTCAAGATTTTTCACCAAACAATGCGAGTGTCACTACATCGAGTGAAGACTCGAGAAGATCACTTGGACCCAAGGCATTATGTTAAGACTACACTGGTCAAAACACAAGTCCCAATGGTTCACTTGCACATTTTTTCCCTTGGTTCGGTTTTGTCCCAATGGATTTTTCAAACAAAGTTTTTAATGAGGATTGTGGCTCATATGTACATCTATGCCATCCTCTAGTCCAATCCATGTCTTGGCCCGTCTCCACACCATTGGCCTGGTCCATATCTATCTCTTATCTATCTATCTATGTATTGAATTTGAAATTTGTGTGTTTAATGTTTTGCATGGCCTTGTGAGAGTTTACGAGGCATGTCTCGTAGCTCTTCACATTCATTGCTTTGTCTCTTCTTCTTCTCGGCTCCATCTCTTTATATGGTGGCTGAAATCAACTTTGTATTCTTATCTATCATTTTAATTAAAAATCTCTTTTATACATAGATCATTATTCTCCTTATTCGTGTGATTTGAACTAGGAAACTCTTAGATCATTTCGTGTGAAGCGATTGATCACCTTGTCTTATCAAGTGGACTTTCTGCATCCTCTTGTGGCGACTATCAATCCATTCAAACCGCAAGATTCTCAGTAATTGGGACTTGCATCACTTTGTCTTCGTCTTAACCTCTCTGTGTCAAAATTGGGCTTACGTATCCTCAACAGGATCGTATCATCAACCCCTTGGTATGATCATGTATCATACAAGTATCATGATCAAATGACACTCTATAACCCAAATCTTTAGTTAACTTACTGACACTCAGGAGATTTAATGTGAATTGGGGAATATAGAGAACTTTATTCAACACCAAGCAATCATTCGTTTAACTTGTCCTATGCTTGTAATCTTTACTCCTAAACGAATGGGCAACGTTACTGAATCATTCAAACTTTTAGACAGTCTTACAAACAGATTCCTATCATGACAAACATGGTGAGTTGCACCACTATCTATTATCCAAGATTCCGATGATAGAAAATTTCCAATAGCTTTCAGTATTCCAACAAATCATCAAGTAGATGAGGAGAAAGCCATACCAGGTAATGTAGTGATTGTAGCACTAGAGCTAGAAGCAATATATTGTATGTTCGGAAAATTTGTTGCAGAGGGATCACATGGAGAAATATCAGACTGTAGTTGAGAGTTGAAGTAAGATATTACCCCATTTATGTGATCTTTAGAAGCTTGTTCGTCATTCCTTTTATCAAATTATCAGCAAAGCAATTTGACCAATGACAGGTTTTTCTGAATGAACTGGTTTCTCTGCTTGACATTTCTTTTTGTATTTAAAACCAACTGGATATCCGTGGATTTTATAGCATTCGTCTATAGAATTCCCTGTATAACCATAATGTGAACAAATTAGCGTATGTGGTTTGTTGTGAGTAACATTGATTGATGCTGGCACATAATTTGGTGCAGAAATGTTGAAAGCAACAGCATTGTGAATAGGCACAAGATTGTGTAGACTGTGATATTGACCGAGAATGTTTTAAATCTCAGCTAAGGTTGGAAAATGCTTCTTCATGATGATCTGACTCCTCACGGCTGAATAACTTTCATTCAAGCCAGCCAAGAACTTAATAACTCTTACATGATCTGCCTTCTTATCCACAGCCTTACAACAATCACAGCTTCTACAAGTCTTGACACAATCTGATCCATCCAGTTCATTCCAAAGAGTCTTCAAGGTTGTATAATAGGTAGAAAGATCCATGTATCCTTGTTGCAAAGACCAAATCTGTTGACTCAATTGATATAAACGTGGAAGATTTGTAATGTGAAAACAAGTCAATAGATATTTCCAAATCGCACAAGCATCATCAAAACAAATTAAGGATACTCTTATATATCTACATAGACACTGAATTCAATAGCCAAGATTTCAACATGCTATTACAACGAGACCAAATTCTGAAAATACGATCTGATTTGAAACACCCCGTCCCGGAATTACTAAACCGGAACGGTTCAACAACAGATAACCCAACTATTTTTAAAATTTTCTAACAACTTAACCGAATAAATTAAACTCCAATTAATTTATTCCAAACACCAGTCAACATCAAACAAACAACTTAGGGGAAGTAAATAATATTCAAACCAACCAATAAATAAAATAATAAATAAACCAACAAACAAGTCATGTCACCCATTCCACAGCCTTGGTCCCACGAGCTCCAGCTAGACTCAATCCTTACCTGCATCACATAAGGAGATGCCTCAGTATAAAAGATACTGAATGAGGCTCAAAACTACACCAAAGCTAACATTCACCAATGTCAGCAATCAACAATCACAATCATATCAACAAGCAACACATGCCATAAATAGCAACAATAAACATCCATCACTCCTAATGGACCAACAACAAGAACTACAGAAATGAGGACCACTCCAAGTCCTCAAACTAACCATACTCTAACACACAAGCACTCACTTTTGCTCACAACGATTTCCTTGATGGCACTTTCCTTTTTAAGAAACTTTTCTTTTTAGGGAACTTTCCTTTTTAGGAAACTTTCCTTTTTAGGAAACTTTCCTTTTTAGGAAACTTTCCTTTTTAGGAAACTTTCCTTTTCAGGAAACTTTCCTTTCCAGAAATTTCTAGGGTTTCTTAAATGTCATAGCAATACAACCACAATCTCCCATCCTCACCCTACAGTCAACCACAACAACAAAACAACCTTCAACCTAAACTGGAAAAATAACAGAAACGATCAACCTCAAAGATGGGTTCACAAATCGAAATCTAACCGTCCACATTCCAATCGCACCGCTGAAAATCAACCCCTAGATGTCCTGAAGCTACGCCCAAAGTTTCATGATGATCCGACCATAGATGAACTTGCGATCTCTCCTTGAATCCATGTTGGTTCAGATCGCGTCTAAAAAAGGATACCTCACAAAAATGCAAATAACTTTCAGAATATTAATCCAAATCAACATCCGTAAAGTGGTACCTCTAGACAAAAGGGTTAAATACAACAACAGAAAATTTCCTTACCATTGACAACAATTTGCTAGGTCGAACCTTCGTTCTACCACGACATGTCGGATATATCTGCATCTCCTTCATGTGCAGATTTTCTTCTTCACTTTCAGTCACACTCAGCCTCTCTCTTTCTCTCCTTGAAAGGTGGCCACGAAAATTATGAGGAATAACTAGGGTTTCTGCAAATTTTAGGGTTTAAATAGGTTTAGAGTTTTATTCTCCAAAATTTCTCTTAACTCCCTAAACTTTTCAGTCTTCCCAATTCAGCCCCCACAACTCTTTAAACTATCAATTAAACCCAGCAGAAAAAACTGATTTAATCAACGCAGCCCTTAACTTTTAAATACTCCAATTAAACCTCAATTAAAAGGAATACGGATGTTACAATTCTCCCCCACTAACATAGATTTGTCCTCGAATCTGATGTTACCGTTCATCTCCAATGAACCGTTCATCTCCAATGAACCCTAATCGTCGTAACGGTTTCACCAGCCTTGGCCCACCCGACCAACTCCACATACGCACGAGGTTTACTACTAACCTCCGAGGTTTTTCCACTACCTCCTGACCTACACGGCCAACACACGAGATTAACACTAATCCACGAGGTTACCACATAACCTCCTGACCAACGTGGTCAGCACACGAGACTAAACACTAATATCCGAGGTCTCCACACAACCTCCTGACCAACACGGTTAACACACAAGATTAACCACTAATCTCCTGGGTCCATTTTCACTCCCTATGCTTAAGACTCAAGTCATGTCACCTATTGCTCTTTACTCGAACTCATACAATTCCACCCTTAAGCACCAAGCCTTCGAGTCACGATACCTAAACACACCACTCCACCCTCGGGACTACCGTCCTTCAAGCTATAGGCATCAAACCATGCCACTCACACTCTAAGGACCACCGTCCTTTGAGCTATGGCACCAGAGGAACTATACATCCTCTCATGAGTAAAAGCAATACTTGACCTCTACTAGTCTCTAAGCATTTCGACCGAACTACCCCCCCCCCACACTCTGCTATCAATGCTATTACGGCTCACGCACTAGTGCTATAGTTCTCCACTTGGTCTGGCCAACTGCTCCAACACCTAGGAGCACAACGACTTCACGATCCAACACCAAGGATCGATCCATCACACCAACTTCACGATCCAACACTAAGAATCGATCCGTCAACCGCATAGAGAGCCATCTATCTCTCTAGTGACCTAACTACCAATCAGGAATCACACAGAAACCCAACCGGCCAGATACATTCGGTAGTGACTCACCAGTACACTCTGATGCATCTATATGGGACCATCCGTCCCTGTTTGCCAAACCAATCCGGAAAAATAACAGCCCTTATGCGTGTACCGCACACCCACCATCCGCACCCCTGCTAACGAACCACCAAAACTAGTAGTCTGCCAATCTGTCTACTAATCCACTAGTAAACACACCACGCTATCTGCCAGTCTAACACCATATAGACCAGCCACAACGCAAAATATTCAACAAAAACACCTCTTTATTGAATACACCAAAACTCCAAGTACATCGATTAAATTATAACACCATAACATAACGAGTACAACAACTACAAAACCAACAAATCCAACACCATGGATACATCGCTATTAAAAACCCAAATAAACCTCCATTGCACTACTTAGGAAACTTACACTTCAACATAGCTTCCGGTTCCCAAGTCACCTCCTCGGCTCCATCGCAGTCTCACATAACCTGCATCTACGGAACGTTCTTCCTCCAGACCACTGTCACCCGGCGATCTAGGACTGTTAGAGGCCTCGCCTCTCCCGCCATGCTTGGTGTCAAATCTGATTGCACCTCCATCACCACCGGCTAACCCCGCTAGCACCTACTTAAGGCTACCCACTCACTCGCCTACTCAAGGCTAAATACACTAGAGAGCTCTAAACTCTTGCTAAACCACTTGGAACACCTCAACACACCGGCTAAGCCCTCCAGCTTGCCAAACCACTTGGAACACTTGCATTTCCTCATAACTTATAACTCCCAAGTTCCTCCACTACTCCATCGCAATCCCACAAGACCATCATCTCTGGGATCCACTCCATGCGATGATATTGAGTTATTAATCAACGTGAAACTCCCCATACCCCGCACAACTAACCATCACCGACCCTCAGCATCCACGAAACAGACTGTTCACCAGTCACCTCCTGGATCACACTCTAACACCCACCTGGTGGTATACACAGTGAAATGCTTCAAGGTCAAACAACCAACCACAACCATCAACACTTGATATCTCTCCCACCTCCACTTAGGGTAATCACGACGGAACATGCTAAAACTTTCGAATACAAACACAACACTATAATGAAACCTTAACCTTTCCCAAACAAACAAGTACAGAAGAGGAAGATCCCATTAAAAGATGGTATGCATTTGTTCGTCACACTTGTCTCTCCATTCTCTCATGTAGCCCCTAAACCATGATAATTTAAGACTCAAACGCCCTCTGTAGTCTCAGCATCCCAACCACACCCATAATGCTCATCTCCCCCACTTGAGTACAACATATGGTGCCTAACGCAACCAACAGTCCCTATTTAACACACGACATGCGATCCATTGCGATCACAACGACGACATGTAATCCGATGAAATCACCTTGTATCGCCCAACTAGCAACACACCGTGCACTCTCCATATCGCCTAACCAGCGACACACAGTGCACTCACTGAATTGCCCAACAACAAAACCCAATACTACGAACCATCCACGATAATGCCATCTACGACTATGCACTCACTCCACCCGATAACTCGGAACACTTCACTTGACTCAACTAGTCACCACTCATCACAGATGGATCATCCGAATCTGTAATTTACATCACCATCCATCGATGCCCTGAAATAAACCCTTAGCACGGTTTTGTTAGCAATTCCTTTTTGGTTGATCGACTACTCTGATAACTCGGAGTTTAAAACTTCTCGGTCCACACCAGGATACGCTCGTACGCATAGAGAGCCAACTATCTCTCTAGTGGTCTACCGGACCCTCTCAGAAAGCATAACGCGACCCAACCGGCAAGTCTTACACTATCAGGAATCCGACTGAAACCCGACCGGTAGAATCCACTTAGTAGTGTCTATCTGCAGAACATTCCGATGCATACACATGGGATAACTCCCAACACTCCCTATACAACCTGGAATGCTATAAACCTCATGGTCAACCCCACCTGGGAAGACCTACCGCACTAACAACGTACTCACATCGAGCACCGTAACCGCTTTGGACTATGGCCCACTAATCCACTAGCAGCCATCTCTCTCGTATCGTCTACTGCACTAATGGGCATATCATGTGCCGCCCATCCCACCAAATAACTCACAACGCGCCAATGTCTAACAGCCCCTCCCGGACAACACTCAGCGCCGATTATCTACACATGACAACCTTACGATGAAACAATGTCTACCTACATCTGATAAACATACTCACCCGCCATCTATCCTTCTCTGATAGAAACCTTGAATCGCCCTACCTGTCTATAACCACCTAAACAACTCGTACTATGGTTCACTGTCTCCCGAGTAAACCATCTCCATCAATCCCTCTGATGGACCCTCCGTAATATTGTTTACCAGTTACTGCATAATCAATATAACTAACCCCGTCTATTACCACCAATAGACAAACAAGATAAAACTCCAGCCGCCACGGAGTACCATTTCTGAAATGCTGACAAAGCCCCAACTTGGAAAACTTGAATGACTGCTCATTCCGCACTTGAGAAACCGCTATCTGCTTAACCAACGCTAGGCTATCACTATAGCTCCTAGCTGACACCTCGACGATAGGACTACGCTTGTACAATTTTGCGTGATTCTCCTGCATAACAGTCTAGATATCCTCATGATTTCCACCTTTTTAGGCAACCTACCACTTTTGGAAAACTTTCTTTTTCGGGAAATTTTACTTTTCGGGAAACTCTCCTAATCAAGAGATTCCCCGAACTCCCGAAACTTCTCCAGAATTCTTCCAGATCCCTGCAACATCTTAACGACTTTACCGGCCTCACCGGTTCCCACCTTTTTGCCTCTCACGGCTCCTCGGCTAAACCACCCTATCGGCATGCTTCCAGCTACAACCCAATCGGTCGCGTCAGAAACTATAGCTCCTTAGTCCAAATCATACGACTAAACGCCAAACTCACCAACACAGCTCACTCCTTGATCGCCTCATCAAAAAGGATTCTTCACGCTGCTCAGGGTCAACCCCAATGATGTCTACCAAAAGTGAGATTTTTTGAAAAATATATTTTTGCAAATATCAAGTAATTTGTTCAATTTAATCAAATTTCAATATATTAAGCACATGTAATAATTTTATTCAAAACAATCACACTATTCAAACGGAAAATTAGGTAAAAAAACTCTGATCTTATCAATTATTCCACAAAAAAAAAGTTAAGACGAAAATGCTATTTTTGAAATCTTCTTTCATTTATGCCATTTTTTATGACATGAGATACATATTCTTCCCAAAATATCCCTGCATTGTCTGTGGTCCATGCTCATGGTGGACAAGTTGATTTCATCCATAAGAGATATGTTAATTTTGTCCATAAAAGATAAATGGTGGACATGTTGATTTTGTTTACGAAAAAAAATGATGGACAAGTTAATTTTGTCTAGGAGAAACAAAGGTAAGACTGAGAGGACAACACGGCAATGGACAATACGACAATGGACAAGACGATGACGGTAATATACAATTGGGAGATGGACAACACGACGATGGACAAGATGGAAGACACCGTGGACCACATGGAATATGCCGTGGACGAGATGAAAGATGCCGTGGACGAGATACATAAATTATGAGGCTTGGTCAAAGTAAAAGTAATGGTAGTTTGGTCATTGCAACATTACACAAATGGCATGTTTGAAATGGATTTATTAAAAGGGTAACCCTTTAATTAAATAACTGATTTGTGCCCATTTTGCTAAAAAAAACTCTTTAATAAATAGTGAAATAACCCCTAGGTATGATAAAAAACTAAGTACATCATTATATTAAAATAAAAAATAAATAGATAAAATTTGGTTTATGATTTATTTTTCTAATACAAAATCGAGTTTTTAACTCAAATATTAGTATAGATTAGCACATTCTATGTTTTGATTCGAATTTGTTCTAACTTTTCCTTTTGAATAACTAGCTAAACGTAATTAATATTAGTTGATCTTTGAAATATTTTAAAGTTATATTTTAAATATATCTTAATTTTATGCATTGAAATTAAAAGTATCTTGGTGTACAAATTTATGTATTTTCGTAAGAATATAATTTTGTTTGTTTTCAGGTAAATAAGTTTATATGACTAAACTAAATAAATATTTATTAACATAAAATTTATATTCGATAATACTATAATCGATAACCAAATATGAGTTTATGTGAACAAATTTTTATTTGGTTGGTCACACAAACTTATTAACATGAAAACAAACAAAAATATTTTTATTAAATGAGTTTTATGTTATAAACCCTAGGTATTAACATAAAATTTATTAAATGAATTTTCTGTTAGTAATCGATAATATAATATCTTTTGTCTGTTTTCATGTTAATAAAGTTATATGACTAAACCAAATAAAAATTATTAACATAAAATTCATATTTGATAATACTAAAATCGATAATCAAATATGAGTTAATGTTAATAAATTTTTGTTTGGTTGGTCACACATACTTATTAACATGAAAAAAAAACAACAATATTTTTATGATTACGAAAGTACATAAACTTTCATACCAAAATATTTTTAATTTAAATACATAAAATTAAAATGTAACTTTAAAATATTTCAAAAATCAACTAATATTAATAACTTTTAGCTAGTTATTCAAAAGGAAAACTTCGAACAAATTCGAATCAAAATATGAAATGTACTAATCTATAATAATAATTTAGTTTAAAAAATTAATTTTTGGAAAAAATCACAAACTCAAATTTAGAAAAATTAATCATAAACCTTATTTAATTATTTTTATTTTAATATAATGATGTACTTAGTTTTTGTTTTACAATACTAAAGATTATTTCACCATTGATTAAAAGATGAGGGTTTAAAAACCCACAAAAAAAAAGATGAGGGGTTTTTTCATGTTTTTGAAAAAGGTTAGCGTTTTTTTTACCCATTTTTCCTCTTCAAACATTTGGTTGAAAATTAAAGTGCATTGAATCAAGTATAATAATTATATATAAACATAATAAATAAATGAACTGTATCATGTTATATGTACATGTTATATTTGTGTCATTATCTATACTAATAAAGTCAAATGTGCTCTCTTCTCATGCGGTCACATCATCTTTCTCATACTCTAAAGCTTTGACACATCAACAAATATTTTTATTAATTTTAGTTTATTTACTTGATATATTTATTATGTTAATTAAAATTTAATTCTCATAAAAACTAGCTTCATTTAAAACTATAGTATCAACAAGAATTTAAAAATTCATTTTCTAAGAAAAATGATATAAAACCTCTAATTTAATAATTTTAGTCTCAATAGTTTAGAAAAATAAATACTATTCTTTCATGTAATAGTATCAAAAATAATTTGATATTAAAAACTATAATTTAATAGTTTTAGTGTTATTAGATTTATTTATTAACATTAACCTTCAAAAAAATAAATCAAAGTATTAATAGATATTGTCCTTTATAATTTGGTAATTTTAGACTTAATAGATTTATTTATATAGTTTACAAAACTATTTACCTTCAAATAAATAAACCAAAGTATTAAAGTGTTCATGTTCTTATTTTTAATTTTTTATTTGATTATATTATAAAAAGAAAAATGAAGTAGTAATAAAAATGTTCCAAAACATAGAGAAAAGTGTATATATTTATAGGATGTTTTTAGTTATAAAGCATATTTTCATTTACGCAACTATATATATATATATGTGTGTGTGTTTTATTATATTATGCTCCGGGTTAAAATTAGTTCTGCATCCACCTCTGCTTATATATACCAATATCTAATGAATAATCATCCAATTGAATTTTTGAAAAAGATAAGTGAAAGCATTTGTTATTTTCTAGCATAAGTTTTAACTTCTTTTGAGAGTTTACGCACTTTATATTATGTGATATGCAAGAGCTTATATAGTGATATAGATTTGTAGATTAAATTTATGTGTGGTTGGATAGGGTTGAGTCGTGTGTAGTTGTGACTTGTGGGCATCTGATATGACCAGCTTTAAGATGCTTTTAGATGAAGTGATTTAAATGCTATTTTTACAAGGCTGAGTAGCATCTATGGTACATTTCATCTATCGGGGGAATGCATGTCTATTACAATCAAATAGTTGAACAAGTTTATTTAATCATAATATTCAATATTGTTTTAGATTAAAAATTAACAACTTTGATGAAGATTACATATGCAACTATCTAAAATTTTGTATATGAGTATAAGTATACAAAATTGGATACCAAAAAAAAGTTTATGAACTCAAGTATACTTTAATATTTGATTTTTGATAGATATAATTTGATATATATATATATATGTCTATAAATTTTATTTTATTAAGTACATATAAAATCGTTAAAAAAGATCAAATATAGAACGCAATATAAAGCACAATCTGTACTACAAGTGGTTCTAACCATAAATTTTTAAATACTATGAAAGAAAATATTTAGAAAAAGAGGGCTGCAATTTAAGAAAATATACTCTCTCAAATTTATTATCAAGAAAAAAATTCAAATACGTAGAAAATGTAAATGCATCTTCTAAAGAGGCCTGCCCTATTGCCCACATGCCCAAATTAAAATTACCATAACCCCACATATATACCAAATCCGAAGAGGCTCGATTTTTTAAAACCTAAGCCCAAATGAACCATTAACCATTAACCAAAACAAGAAGCAAACAATTTGGAGACAGTGGTTAAGAGAGTCGCCGACGATTTGCCTTTCAAATAAAGAAGACAAAAAAAATATTTCAATAGCCGATTGGAACAGAGACTACAACAGAGTTGAATTCTACTTTACGAGTGTTGAAGTTCTTATCTACGGTTACATTCTATTTAAAGCTGGACACCCACTGCAACAACTGCTATTACTACAAACAAATTGTCAAATTTATTTTCATCATATAAGCAAACCAAATGTGTTCTTTATCTACCTAAATATCAATTTATATTATATTTCAATAAGAACTACAAGCCCATATGTAATGCTAAATTTAAGATTAAAATCAAATCAATACCATATTTTACCATATACCCCTAATTAAAATCTCGTCCGAAGGGCGGTTCACCCCTTAGTTATTCAATATAATGATATATAGAGCAAAATAAGTATTAAAATGAATTTAACTTTAAAATTAACTAGATTTGAACCCACAGTACACCGCGGGTCAATTGCTTTCATATAAATTTTTTGTTTTTTTTTTTGTTTTTACTGTTTATAAATATTTTTATTTTAAACTTTTAACTTTAAATTTCAGTGTGTAATTTTAACTTGCTATTTCTTATTTACTGTTTATAAATACTTTTATTTTGTTCGTTTAATACATATTTGTACTTTATAAATATATAATATATTTAACGTGGTTTCGCCATGGAATTGTAGTATTTCCATGTAGTAAATAGAAAATTTATGTTGTTTGATTAAATATGTGGCAAAACAATCATGTTCTTTAAGAAAATACTTGAAAACATACGTGAAAATATTCACATAATTTTGGTTCGTTAGTTAACAAATTTAGAGAATAATAGTTTTTTTTTTAAAATTTAATTTTTATGTATTTTATAATTTTACATATTTATTTGACTTTGTGTCATACTTCAATTTAGACCCGCAGTTGGTTTAGTAAATCCAACGATATTGCACTAATTTGTATTAGGTTCAATGTTAAAATCCTTTATTTGTAAATTCTCTACAGTCCACGAAAACAAACGAACAAAATATTTAAATATTTGAGACATTTTATATTTTATATTTATATTATTTTGAAATTTTTAAAAAGTTTAGATATTTATTATATTTTTAAAACGTTTTTAAAAATCTAAATTTTATTAATTATATGTGCTATATAATCATTTAAAATTATTTTAAAATAAGATCAAACAAATATGATAGGAGAATCATAATTCATACTATTTAAAACACCCCGTCCCAGAAACTACTAAACTGAGACCAGTTAAAATCACAACAAACCATACAATACGAGCATTTTAAAAAATTTCTAACAACTTAACTGAATAAATAAAATCCACTTTATTTATTCCAAAACACCAGTCAAATCAGACTAACAACCTAGCGGAAACGAATACTAAATAATTTATCCAATAAAAATAATTAAATCATAAATGACACCAACAAGGACCTTGGTCATGTCATCCACTTCACAGCTTTGGTCCCACGAGCTCCAGCTAGACTCAATCCTTACCTGCATCACGAGATGCCTCAGTATAAAAGATACTGAATGAGGCATAAAACTACCAGCTAACAATACTATTGTCAGCTATATAACATCATAACAGAACAACGTGCAACACCAAGCAAGTCAAATCAAACAACAATGCAATCATCACACAACCAAATACCTACAACTGTAGTCCTACGACTATCTAGAATAGTAGGATACTACCACGCAAGCACTCATCTCGAAAACTTCGGCGTATTTCCGGGGTAAAATATGATGACTACTGAAACTTCTGAAAATCCGATAGCCCTATTTTTCAAAAAGCACCAGAACATAAAATATTAATAAACAAATAAAATAATATTAAATATAATATTAAAATATTATTATTTAATATTTAAAATATTAAATAAAACTAAACCCTAATTACTCTAAAATTGGGTTAAATTTAAACACTATTAAATAACACTATTAGATGCAGAAACAATTGGGTTTGGTTGTAAGGACTGTAGAGAATTGAGAATTAATAAGAGGTTGTTTGGATACATAGATAACTTATTTGTACTTTAATTTTAATAGTATAGAGATTATTTTGAAGTAATTATTGTAGGGTCTAAAATAGTGCTCATGTAGACATTTTAAGAAGAAAGAAAAAATTACTATTGTATGTAGGCAAAATCTCACAAAAATACACCAACTATTTATCGATTCCATAAACATACACAAACTTTGCGGATACACAAAAAATACATGAATTTAATTTTCCATTATAATACAAAAATTTGTAAATTGTATCCATTTGACGATTAGAGTTTAACAACAAAAGTAAAATCTGTCTATTTAAATTATATATATATATATATATATATTATAGTTAAAAAACTATTTTATAAAACTAGCAAAAATCTCAATAAAACATAAACCTTCTAATACATTAAAAATTATAATTTAAATATATAGATCTTTAAATTCATAAAATTTCAGTAATAAAATTACCATTATTTTATGAAAATCACATCTTGAAATTGTGTGTATATATAATAATATATGTTGTGTTTATTTGTGATTTAAGTAATGTCTTATGTAAATAATATAATATATATAAATATATGATTTTAAAAGTTGATATATGTTATTTATCTTAAATATGGTAATAAAAAAATTTATATACTTGAATATTTAATGAACAAAAAATTTTCGTAAAAGATATACTAAATGAAAATATTTTGTATCTATAATATAAATGTTAAATTTTAGACTTATTTAAAGATTTAAATAATTTAACAAAATGTTTTGTCTTTTTTTTTTGAAGTTATTAATTTAGTATTTTAATTTTTGGAATTTTAATTTTGACTTATCTAATCTTCTACTCTTTTTTGAATAATTTAGTTTATAAAATAAACTAACTAAAATCCAAAGGCATCTTAAATCTAATGGATAACAGAAGATTAATATAAAATAGAGATGAGAGAAAGAAGAATTGAAAATTTTTAAAGTGGACAGGATTAGTGAGAAATAACAAAAGAAAGAGAGATAAACCTTTATAAATCGTTTTTTGGCATAGAGAAACAAAAAAACACTGAATCTGGGAAGTTTCTCTAATATGTAGTGTATTGAGATATTTTAACGTTTTTGAAGAAAACAAGAAAAGAAGAAGTTATAGAAAGAAAAAAAAAGAATTTAAATAATTTTAGTTTTCCATTTCTTTAGGATTTAAAAAAAATGTAATCATGGTTTTTTGTTTTGTTTTTGGGAGTCTTTTTTTGGTATTTAAATTTTTTTAAAATATCTATGTGGCAAAAAAAAATTAAAAAATCTATGTGGCACAATTTAATTGGTCATGTGAAATGTGGTTTATAATATAAGCTAATATTAAGCCCGTACTATCGTACAGGAAAAATAATTTGATAAATATTTTTATTTTATTTTAGTGCAGTTACTGGTATGTATTTTTTCTATGACAAAAATAACTGCAAATTATTGGTAAATTAAATTAAAGATTCAAACAATAGATTAAATTTTAAATTTAAGAGTTTAAGGAGAATACAAATAAACAGGAATATTTCTAAATATACTATTAATTTCAACATGAGAAAAAAAAAATAACACATTAACGAACCTTAAAAATATATACGCAGCCCTCATGATGGATTTAAAAATAGAATTACTCTCATTCTTGTGCTCTACCATTAACATTGGTAATCTTGTTTGTTTTCGTGCTTGTCTTCAAGCATAATTGATTTTGAGTGAGAAAGGAGAGTGAAGATGTTTTCATATTCTGATTTGAATGAAAGAAAAAGAAGTTAAGAGTGAAACTAATAATGATTTGATATCAATATATAAATATAAGAGAGTGAAGTTAAAACTGAAAAACTTGTGGGAGAGTTGTGAGATAAATAAGGAATGATGGAAAATATAAAACCTGATTTTTTTAGAAAAAAAAATGTTAAGAAATTGAAAGGCAAATTGTAGAATAAGTTTTTAATTGTTAGAATAATTTTTATTTTTATTTTTTTTTGAATAGACTTTGTCGTGTGTCAGATTTTTATTGGAAAAATAATTTGTGCTTTATAATATAAAAGTTTTTTTTAATAAGATTTAAATTTAAAATAATTATCTATGTGGTAGAAATTTAAAACAAAAATCTATGTGGCACAATTTGATTAGTCATATGACATGTGCTTTATAATATAAAAGATAAAAAAAGAAATTTAAAGAAATTTTGTTTTCCTATTTTTATGATTTTAAAAATCGTGGGAAGTTTTTTTTTTCAAGAATATTTTTGTTTACAAATAAAAGAGCAAATCTATGTGGCAGAAGTTTTTAACAGAATATGTGGCATATTTTTATTGGTAAAGTGATATATGCTTTATACTATAAAAGATGATAAAAAAGAAGAGAATTTTTACATTTATGCCACATATTTATCACACCATTTTAAGTTTTCCTTTTCTTTGTTGGGTTTCTGTATTAATTAATGTTTACAATTTTTTATTTTTCAAATTTAAATTTATACTTATGGTTATTTTCTGTCTGGGAAAAGTAACCAGATCCGAATACCCGACTCGAACTGATCCAAAAATACACGAACCGAATCCGATCTAAAGTTTAGAAATATCCAAAAAATCTTTAAATTCTTATATCTGAAAAACTGAAGCCAAACTCGAACCGAACTGAGAACCGAATGGGTACCCGAAATACTTAAATATAATTTTATATATACAAATATCAATTATATTTAGATTTCATATAGCCAATTATCTAAAATTACAGTTATAAAACTATATCAATTATTTTAAAACCAAAATGGTCAAAATAACAAAAATAACTAAATTTATAAGATTTTTTATTATATTAGTAAATTTTTATTTAAATTTAACCAAATTCTATTCAAAATTTAATTATTTTCTCCTAATATTTCGGGTATCCG